>CAUDNR010000450.1:8347-21088 GCA_958430865.1 Entrophospora sp. SA101
AATATGTGGTTATTATGTATGTTTCTGCGTAATTAACAAAAACGTGCATTCCGATTCTTTTGTCTAGGTACTGTATAATGAAGGTCATTATGATGGATTTTTAGCAAATGATTTTCCTTCCTTTCAAATTTGGTATTACAAAGACATTTGTGACAAAGCCATGATATGGCTTCCTATCTATTAAAAAATCGCGCAAACATATCTATACATTTAATATACATATATATACATATAAATTTTTTAAAATAATGAATAATCAATCCTGAGCCTAGGTTGGTCAACCAACCCAGCTAATAAATAGTAATAGTCGCTTTTTTTTTGTAATTTACCAGATTTTGATGTTTCCTTTTATTAGATCAATATTTTTCAGGTCCTCGACTTAGAAATTGTAATAATAATACATCACTTTTTTCAAAATTTCGTTTATAGATCTGCAGATTGCACGAGACAAAAAATATGCCACATTTTTCTTTTAAGAACTGAATTCTTTTTTTAATTCCGACCATTTTTAATATTTTATTAGAAGAAAATTTGACAAAAAGAAAATTTATTTTTTAGGAAAAAATAAATATTTTGTCATTTTACTCCATAATTTGGGCTGGAATCAAGCAAACTTAGCCAGAATTATAAGGGTCACTGAACTTGCGTACGTATTTAAAAAATTCCAACGTAGCACAACAGCTTTCAACTATATTAATATAGAATAATTGATTTACGTTGATTTTTTGGATATTTTCCAGAATAGTAACGACTTTTGTAGATCTTGAGGGGATCATAAATTTTTATTTATTATTATAGATCAATAAGTTGACCTCAAAGATCATTTTCATATTAGAGAGTGATAGTCTCGGGAAGGCTATGTATGTAATTTGACAGCCAACCGCTTAATGACTTTCTTTTATTAAAAAACTTGATTATCATTATCATTATTGTTTTGGTGATGCAAAAATAATGTTGTTTTTGCAATTTCCATACATGGTTTTAGATTGTAAATTTTTTTATGGTGTGCATTATAATGACGGTGTCAATTGAGAGATTATTTGGAATAATTTAAAGCTAAAAGAGAGTACTCATTTGTCGAAGGAATTTATAAAATATCTAAAATGTCGTATATACAACACGGAATTATTTTTTTAAAATGTTACACAAGTTAAAATTCCGCGTTTTATTTCACAATTTTAGTGAAACATAAGAAGTATTTAAACACCTTAAATTCCCTCTAATAACTCTTTTCTCAATGTTAAGTTGCTTAATAACAACATTGCAGTAAAACAATCATATAATATTATAAAATCATCGCTAGTTGGCAAAGCTATCCATATTAATTTATTTAATTAATTAGTGAACTGTTAATTTCAATTTTATTAAAGAAACTGAATATTAGTTGATAAACGGTTTTATATACATAATCACCAGAAACATCTTTACCATCATAAAATAACTGTCGAGTATTTCATCGTCATTACAAATCACGCTTGTTTATAAAAAAATAAGATAAATGAAACGGCATCTACAAACTACCAAGAGTAATAGCGAAGATGGGGGGAGATGCCACATCCCTGTAATTCATAATAATACCGAGCATGATTGTATTGAACCATCAGTTTTATTTCAGCAACCATCAGTTTTGTTTCGGCAACAATCAGTTTTACATCGGCAACCATCAAATTTACATCGGCAACCATCAATTTTACATCGACAACCATCAGTTTTACATCGGCAACCATCAGTTTTACATCGGCAACCATCAATTTTACATCGGCAACTATCAGATACTATTAACGGCCAAAATAAACATTACCATGAAAGGACCAATCAAACAAACCAATGATAGTGGTGGTATTGGTGTTTGTTATGGAAACTACGACATTAATAATAATCATCTCTTTTGATTTCGATTCCTTATCTTCTGATGATACAATAGCAATATATGCAAAGAGTACATCTACAAATAGTAAACACTGTTAAAGGAGACAAGTGAAATAAATAATTGATGAATTAACGAATATTTAGCATCAATCTGATTTGTCTAATTAAGCATTGAATTATTATCATTTATTATTACAATAATTTGTTTGTTTTTTCTTTCTTTTGTTGACATGTAATTATCTTAATAAATATAATTTTGTATTAAATTTTTAAATTCTATAGCTGACATCACCGTGAATCAAGCTCGGGTTTCACATAATAGCATCGGAATAACTTTATTTTTTTCTAAAGATGTTTATTTTTCAAAAACATTCCAACGATTTAAAAATAATAGTAGTACTATTATGTGGTGGAGGTTTTTTGAGTTATGATTACAAAAATAGAAAAATTTATAAATTCACAACACATTCATTTAGAATGACAAACATTTCTAATTATAATTATAATATTGATTCCGTCCGTTCCTTTTGGAAACAACAATAAAAAACTCCGTTCTCTTTTTTGCAACCCATTTGTAATTAATGTTATGTGGGGGCATTCTATATTATTATTACGTTACTTAAAAGAATTTTTATGGTAATTATAATATATAATATTACACAAGAGATTTCCCTTGACTCATTTCTTTATTTGTATATTTCATTTAAATTCTTTCTTTAAAATGGGAAATCCCTCCAGTTTTGCCACCATCACTAATTAAAATACTTTATTACTTGGCGTCTGTTTGCATAATTTCATTTATTGCTATGTAGCACTTTTTACAACTTTATAAAGAGAATAACAATTTAAAAGGGCATCAAGCCCCGTTATCTTTTTGTACATTTCATTTTATAACTTTCTTTCTTGATGACATCGAAAGTTCTAAATTCTTGTTTTAAAGATGAAAATGGTTGAAATCTTTCTACTTTGGTGAAACATTAAACAAGTATTTAAAGGCTTCTAGTAGTAATTATAACATTAAACAAGTATTTAAAGACTTTTACTAGTAACTATAACATTAAAAAATTGTTGTAATAATTCTCTTGTTAATTGGAAAAGCTATTAATTAACCAATAATCGAACTGTTGATTTCTGTAATTATTGGAATAGATCGTTGTAAGGATCCTCGATTCAAAAATACTTCCGGGAAAATAGATTTATCTCAAATTAATTTTTTTAAACGAAGAATCCAAAGTGGTTCTATTTCTACATACATCAGAACATCTATAAAGTAAGTATCGCAACATCATTATAACCTAATTAATCATCGGTTTCTGATGCTTGTCCCATATTCTTCATCTCTACTGATAGTTAATGGCAGTTAATTCATTTCCAACCACGCGCGGTAAAAACGTCAGAATCGCTTGTAATCATTGTCGAACAAAGCATATCAAGTGTGATGACAACCAACCTTCATGTAAAAATTGTGAGAAAAAGGGCCTCACTTGCGAACGTGAAGAAAAACAACTTAAACGTGGACGACCACCTGGATTACTTAACGGCATGGGGAAAAAAAGAAAACAAAAGGATGCATCACCATAAAAAGCTACACTCGGCCACCCTGTGTAGATCCTTATTAAAACATATAAAAAAATTGAAATTTTCTTCTCATAAGTTTTTTAAAATATTAATATTAATTAATTAAATGTAATTTATACCTTTATGATTATAAGTTATAAAATAAAGACTTAAGCTTTATACAAATTTGCGTCGTATTAATTTCTGGGTGTAAAACATCATGTAAAAAAATTTTTTTTTTTATTATGTAAAAAAGCTTTATATTTTAAAATTTTAGTTTCTTTTTTCTTTTTTAAAGTAGAATTGAAAAAGGTTCAACATGATTGTTAATTAAAAAACTTGAAAACTTCAAATTTTTTATATGTTTTAATAAGGATCTACATAGGGTTTCCAGAGATACACTCAATGGACAAAAAAATTATTCTGAGATTTTCTCAAAATTATATTAAATAAATATTTTTTTATTAATAACAAATTTTTATTTTGCGAAATTTTTATTATGAAAAAATTAAAAATAAAAATTATAAAATGGATGATCAATTTTAAAAAATATTAATATTAATTCTTACTATTTTAATATCTAGTTGACCAACCATTGTTGGCAATACATTCTTCTATCCTTCTGGGCATACTATCAATTAAATTCAATATTTTTCGCAAGGAATTTGTTCCCATTCTTGTCTCAAGAAAATTTCCAACTCTCCCAAATTTTTTGAATGTTCAAGGCGATTTTTTAATCTTCGGCCAAGTTCATCCCACAAGTGCTTAATGGGATTAAGGTCTGGTGACTGAGAAGGCCAATTTTCAAAAAAGATAAGCTTCTTCTCAGACATCCACTTTTTCACATTCTTTGCAGTATGGACAGAAGCATTATCATCTTGAAACTTGTAATGATTTGTAGGGTAATTTTCTTGGATGAATTATCCTCTAAAACATTAATGTAATCTAATTAATGGTCCTAATCCATTTGCTGAAAAAATTCCCAAATCATGATTCCACCACCACCACCATGTTTTACTGTAGACGTCAAATTTTCAATATTGTACCGAGTTCCAAGTTTATGCCAAATTTTTGTTGGTCCATCATTGCAAAAAAGAGTAAACTGGCTTTCATTGCTCCATATTACAGATCTCCACATTTTTTTAGACCAATGCCTTCGATTAATGCACTATTCGAGACGATTTTGATGTTGTTTACCATTAAGGAGTGGTTTTGAAGCTGCATGGTGAGAATTGAAACTAATTTGGTGCAAGTTTCGATTTCGATAAATTATTTTAGTCGAAACATTTAAACCAGTTGATTGATAAAAGGATTCCTTTATCCCACTAGTTGGTGTTCGGTTATTACTGGTAATGATTTCCTTCAAAATATTTTTTTCATCCTCACCAAGTAATTTGGGCCGACCACTTCTTTTTTTGCTTACTGGCATTTCTGAATCACCGTAACGCTGGATGGTTTTTTTTACAGTTGAAACTTCAAATCCAAGAATTTTACTAATGTCAGACCTTTTGTGGCTGCCTTTGAAAAGACCAATAATTTGTGAGCATTTGGCTAAAAAAAAAAACCAAAATGATCATCAATTTCGTAATTTTAATGCTAACAAAAACTTCATAAATAAAGATTTAATTAACAATAATAAAAAACTTTTTCAAGAACCATAACTTTAAAATGGTGTGAAGATCACAATTATTTATTTAGTAGGATTTTGTAAAAATGCAAAATAAATTTTTGGATACAAAATTTTGTCATTGAGTGTAAATAGATATGTTACTCTTTTGGTAAATCAATATGGAAAAATTCAAAGTTAAATTCTTATAATTTTTTTGTAAATCAAGACATTTATGGTCATCTTGAAAATGAGGATAAAAGTGGAGACAAAAATGAAATCGAGATTAATATAAACTCCTAAATAAATAAAAAAGTTAAAAATAAATATTTCCTTGAGGAAATTAATCCTAAATTAGTTTGATGTATTTGTGGCAAGTCAGAGTTAAATTGGACAGAGAGTAAAGAATTTAAATGTGGTGTTACTTCTGACAAACAATCAAGTATAAAATCTTTTTTTGATCAAGACCAGGGCTGGCCGCGTAACTCAAATGAGCACTTGGCTAAGCTGACTAAGCTATTTAGTCAAGACAATTATTACTAAATTAGGTTTTTACCCCCTGATCAGAGACATTATTTTAATGATATTGGTTCAACCAGGATTGCTCACCATGGTTTATTGGAAGAAGAGGGATGGCAGATGTTATTTCTATTCCACAGAATTTAATTGTTTGGTTTTTTTAATTTATTTATTTTTTCATAATTATTATTTATTTATTTTGTTGTAATTAATAAATAATATTGGAGTTGTTAATGTCATTTCAATTCATCCACTGGTAGAAAATGGATATTTGTTATTCATTATTGATGAGCAATTAGTAATTGGAAAGTAATTCTGTTGATTCTATTGAAATTTATATTTTTGTAATTACATTTATTAGAATTTCAGAAGGATTATTTTCACAAAAATGTGAATTAGGTGGAAACTTTATATATATGCACACATCAAGTCTTCATAATATATTGTTTTGGTACTGATTCAAATTTCGATTGTTATAATTCTGGTGATTTTTAAAAGTTTTTTAATGTCGTATCTATTTTTGGGTAAAGTTTAAAGGGTTATTATCAACTTGGGGTAAGCCTAATTATAATATTAGTGTTGGGATTTTGAAAATTTTGGGGTAGCCTGTCTATGTAGTTTCCAGGGTCCTGCTTCCAGTTACTTTTTGTAGGGAAATGTATAATAGTAGTAATAGTGGTGGTGCTTGTGCCGACGAAATAATAAGAATGATCCATCAATCCTAATATTTGTTATAATGATGACGGTATTAATGATTTTGCATTATCATCTTTCCAAAGTACAATACAACTATTATCAACATCATCTAATACATATTCATCAATATCAATACCAAATACTTTCGACGAGGCTATGTTTTGTGAGTCACTATGCCATAAACATTTTTTATATTTAATAACAATTCTTAAACACAAATTTTTTTGTCTTAAAATCCAAAGTCTCAGCTCCAGAAGCTCGTGTTGAAGTTTCGATATGAATTAGAAAAGATATAGTGGGATTGTATATTCTTCACATATCCTGTTATAAAATTACCAATTCTGTTACATAAAATAAATTTTCACCATTCCAACACAAGTAGGATGATAAAACAAGAATCACAATCATTTTATTGTTTTGGATGTTTCCCACCATCAATCTTTTACATGGATTCCATAATGTAATTCAATAGAGAGTAAGTCTTCATTTTTAAAATTTAAATAAAGTAGCGGTCACAGGATCTAAAAAAGAATATTCTTTGCCGATCTTCAATTTATTTATTTAAAATAATAATAATAATAATAATGAAATAAAGTTAATATTAAGAAAATTTAATTGATGTTTGATTCCTGATGATTTTTTTCATTAATTAAAAATCCTCATCTATTCAAAAATATTACTTTAAGTAATCCATCATGTTTGTATGTTAAAAAATTGTGATTTCAAAAAAAGACACAAGCCCAAAATCTGTAAGAACTATAAAAATTTTTATTATATAAAAAGAGGAAATTTTTTTTTTCAAGTTGTGGAAGGTGTCGCATCAGTCACATTAGGTGTTGGGTTAGATGCTGCCTTGTTTGAATGAATTTTTTGGTGACGGCGAAGGTTACTAACGACTGAAAAGTGACGTCCACACTCTTCTACTGGACATTTAAATGCTAAAAGAAACAAATGAAATTAATTAATAAAAAATAATCCAAATTACAGTAAATTAAATCAATCAATTAATTTAGAATGCTTACGTTTTTCACCTGTATGACTATACATATGTGTTTGCAGAGAACTTGGTCTTGTAAATCTTTTTTGACAAATTTCACATTTATATCTTTTAGGAGTTGATTGAACAGTTCTTGAATTAAAAGTAGACATCATATCTTGAGGAGCAGATGATTGTCTTGAAGGAGATTTTTGTTTATTCGGCATGCTATTATTATTTGCAGTTTGAATAACAGAAAAATTACCATTCAAAGCAATTGTTGCATACTCTTGTGGTGTAGGAGTCATTGTATAATTAATTTCACGAGGTACACCAACTGGAGGTTGACCAAAATAGTTTACTGATGTATTTTTAGCAGCAAGATTTAATTTCATTGAAGGATCATTAAAAAGGGCCGGATCCAAGGTGTGTTCTTCATAACCTTTTTCTGGTTTTGGAGGATAAGGACCAAAGGGATATGTTGAATTATCAGTCCATGTTTCTTCTGTTTTTACAACACATTCAGATGATTCGCTAGAAATAATGAATAAAAAAAGAGTATAATGAATAGAATAGAAATTATAAACAAGCAAGTGATAATCATGATAAATTAACGTAGATTAATATTTTTCTTGATTGACATACTTTGTTAATGCTTTTGTGTTGGGTGATTTAATGGAAGTGTTATCAGCATCAGTAGTGTTATTTGTGGTGGTAATTGTAGTTGATGCAGTTTGTGTTGTTGCAGTGATGGTTGATGATTCCAATTTTATTTCATTAGTTAAAGCTTCGTCGTTATCATCTTTGTTACTTTTTACTTTATTAAGACCATTAGAATCATTTGAGATTGGAGTTTCAGGGTCGGAAGAAGAATCGCTCATTATTTATTTATTTAATTGTAGATGATTTATTATTATATATTAATCTTTTTATCTTTATCCTATAATTGAAAAAACACATTTTTTTTTGTAGATGATTAGTATATGATTTTCATTATTTATTATTTGAAAATCGCTATAATAAATTTTAAAGAACACAAAAAAATTGATAAACAGTTAATACTTGTTAATTTTACACTTTTAGTTTTTAGTTTGCTATAAAGGCAACAATGTGAATCGTTATTTAATATATAAATAAATACAAGTAACAATCAAAGCGTAGAGAAAAAGTAAGGAAACATACATATAAATAAATATTATATCTTTAAGGTTTATTTCAAAAAAGTTTGTGACCAATCATCATTACTGTTTTATGATCTGCAAAACATAGCGATCTGCAAAGATTTGGTCAAGCCACACGAAATTTAAAAAAACCTCCAATTAAATCCACAACTTTAATTTATCTTTTAAGAAATCCATTAATCAATTTTTTCGACTCTGTATATAAAGGACATCTTTCTAAATGACAAAAACCATTTGAAATGCGCTAATTTTACCAAATATTATTTTTTAGAAAGTAATCTGAATAATATACAGTCAACGGATCAATTGGCTTGGAGAAAACGTCCGTTATTATTAATACAAAGAATACATTATAAAAAATAGTCGATCATCGCCTGTATTAACATGCTATTTGATAGAAAGAAAGGGGTGAACCACTCCGGGTATATTAAAATCCCCTTTGTAATATAAGATAGTAATAGCCATACAATATATAGTTTAAATTACTCAACACTCAGTAAAGTTAATTAGAGGTCTCCCATTATTTAGAATATTCTTGTGATCCATTATTTCATATTCCTTTTTTGGACAGTGAATTATCCTTTCATATTGATATTTCTCGAGTAGAAATATGACTGTACCATTCATTCTACAAGAAGAAACTTTTAATATGAACTGAATTATGTTTTTTTGTAATCTCTAGAAACAAAATATATTGCAACTTTTGTATGAAATAAAAATATTTAGAATTTGTATGTGAAATTTTTTTGATTCAATTAAATGCATTTTGCATACTTTAGCTATGAAGACCTATATAAAAACATGTCATGTGACATCACACAAATTTTATTGTTTACTATTTTAACAATTTTACTTATTTGGAGATTTTTCAACTGTATTGTTTTAAACAATCGCAAGTTTTATTTAGTATCAAGAATTTAAAAAAATGGGGGTTTTTCATCAATGACTCAGGAACAGAGATAATAAAAATCAAAAGGAAATTTATATAAGTATCCTATATAACAACAATCGTGAGTAATTGAATTAAATTTTATAATTGCTAATATTAATAGTAACGATTTGATATACACATGATTTTAGATATTCGAAACTAATCCATAATTACATGCAATACTTGTAATAATTAACACTAATACTATATTATATATCGACAATGAAGAGACAACAAAGGGCTTATGAGATTTCTGTATAAAATAAATTTTATATTTATAATTGACGATGAAAAATATAATATCCAGAAAATTGCGGATATCATTTGAAAGAAAAAAAATTTTTAAAAATAAATAATATTGTTGTGCTTGGATCGTTTGCCGTAACAGACCCTTTACGAATCTGATTACCTTTCAGTTAATTCTTCGTTGGACTTCTACATAAAATTTCATATGAGCAGAAGCCGATGTTTCACAAAATTATTAAGAGATATTTTTTAAAAAAAAGTGAGCAAAATAAAAGTCGTCACCCGTCATGGGATTAATTTTTTTTACTTGATTTTTAAATATATTCTTGTGTATTATTATTGTATTATTAATTATAATGTATTATCAAAATACCAACAATTTAATTCCTCAGAATTGTCTTTTTTAAAAATTTACTAAATTAAAATTTGTTAAGATAATTCTTCTAAATCAAGTCATCTGATTGTTTGTTTTTTACTAATAAAAACTACATAACAACAAAAAACGTATTTTATTACCATTAATTGCATCGCAGTAATAGTAATGGTAACAATAGATTGATTTTCTTGACAACTGACAATAGATTAACGCATATCATATGGCAAAAGAAATTCACTACTTTACAATACGTGTAGTGTAGTTATCGAGAATAAACTTTATATAAATGAAATTTTTTTTGCTCTTTTTCTTTTCTTAAATATAATTTGACTTTATAATAATAATAATGGAAGAAGAACAAAAAACAAATAAATTTAGAGAAATTTTAGGAAAAAGTCAAAATTTTAAAGATCTTAGTATGTTTAGAAACATTTCAAAAAGATTTTTACAAGATCATCGAGATTTTGAAGGTCTTTGTTTATTTGATAAATATTCAGCAAAAAATGCTTCACATGATGTAGAGATAATCAAAGCAATTCACTAAGAATGGCGTAGTTATCAACAAGAAACCGATAAAGGGATAAGATTTGTATTTAGTGTGTTATTAAGGCATCTTAAAGGAAATGCAAAGTTATGTTATTTGTACTTTCTAATGATAGATTATGTTTTTGGTCATATTAATTTAAGTGAAAAGGACAATGAAAACGTGGTAATTAGAGGAAAAGTCAACTATTCTACAAATGATGGTTTTATAGAAATTGATATAGAACTTGTCATTATGAGGTTAATAAATTTATTTAATGCTTTGGAAGAAGGGGATTTCAAAGAACAAAAGAACGACAGCATCTTCTTTGCATTGATCATGATATGCAATAAAATTGTTAACTTTGAAAAACTACAATTGATGAAAGATTATGTAGAAATAAAAAAAGATAAAACAAATAAATTCAAAATTAGCAGAATACATTTGAACGCAATGAGAATAAATTTTATGTTCTATTTGGGCATAATTCGCATGGAACATCAAAGTAGTCAAATACATTCAGGTCCATATGACATCTTTCTTAATTTCATAGACTATTCTTTTTCTTCCTCTCATCCTTACCAATCTGAGATTAATAAATTACAGAATGAATTTTCTGAAGAACAATTTAGGTTAGCAAAGGAATCTCAAGAACAAAATGATGATTTATAATTCGATCAACCTCTTTTTATCACTACAGATTCTTCAATTTTTTAATAGTTTTGCTTTATCTATAAACTAAATAATTAAAAGATTTTTTTCCTTTTTGTATTTATAAAGACATTAATTAAATAACGACTTAAAGTTATTTTATTATTACTATTATTATTATGACTGGCGAAATAATTAACACAATAAAACCAATTCTAAATATCATGTTTCACACTGTCACTGTATTTACATAGTGTTGATAGACAGAGAATTACAAGTATTTGAATTATAAAACGAATTGTTTAATAGAAACCACAACACCATCCCATTTATATTTTTTTGGATCATAACTACTGAGATGTGATTATTCTCTTTACAAGTCCCTATTTTAATGTCTTTGGCCTTTCTGATATGCAATAAAATTGTTAACTTTGAAAAACTACAATTGATGAAAGATTATGTAGAAATAAAAAAAGATAAAACAAATAAATTCAAAATTAGCAGAATACATTTGAACGCAATGAGAATAAATTTTATGTTCTATTTGGGCATAATTCGCATGGAACATCAAAGTAGTCAAATACATTCAGGTCCTCGACTTAGAAATTGTAATAATAATACATCACTTTTTTCAAAATTTCGTTTATAGATCTGCAGATTGCACGAGACAAAAAATATGCCACATTTTTCTTTTAAGAACTGAATTCTTTTTTTAATTCCGACCATTTTTAATATTTTATTAGAAGAAAATTTGACAAAAAGAAAATTTATTTTTTAGGAAAAAATAAATATTTTGTCATTTTACTCCATAATTTGGGCTGGAATCAAGCAAACTTAGCCAGAATTATAAGGGTCACTGAACTTGCGTACGTATTTAAAAAATTCCAACGTAGCACAACAGCTTTCAACTATATTAATATAGAATAATTGATTTACGTTGATTTTTTGGATATTTTCCAGAATAGTAACGACTTTTGTAGATCTTGAGGGGATCATAAATTTTTATTTATTATTATAGATCAATAAGTTGACCTCAAAGATCATTTTCATATTAGAGAGTGATAGTCTCGGGAAGGCTATGTATGTAATTTGACAGCCAACCGCTTAATGACTTTCTTTTATTAAAAAACTTGATTATCATTATCATTATTGTTTTGGTGATGCAAAAATAATGTTGTTTTTGCAATTTCCATACATGGTTTTAGATTGTAAATTTTTTTATGGTGTGCATTATAATGACGGTGTCAATTGAGAGATTATTTGGAATAATTTAAAGCTAAAAGAGAGTACTCATTTGTCGAAGGAATTTATAAAATATCTAAAATGTCGTATATACAACACGGAATTATTTTTTTAAAATGTTACACAAGTTAAAATTCCGCGTTTTATTTCACAATTTTAGTGAAACATAAGAAGTATTTAAACACCTTAAATTCCCTCTAATAACTCTTTTCTCAATGTTAAGTTGCTTAATAACAACATTGCAGTAAAACAATCATATAATATTATAAAATCATCGCTAGTTGGCAAAGCTATCCATATTAATTTATTTAATTAATTAGTGAACTGTTAATTTCAATTTTATTAAAGAAACTGAATATTAGTTGATA
>CAUDNR010000452.1:527-12042 GCA_958430865.1 Entrophospora sp. SA101
GAGTTTTTTTCATTTATATTAGTAAAAAAATTTTTGTGAAGGTTCAAAGTTATCAATTTTGTTGATTTTACTATTAATGATGGAAATTTAGATAAACTTTAAAATGTAAAGGCTCAATAACCAAACTAGCTGTGAGAACAACCCTTCCGCGATTTTGTTTAAAAACACTCAATTAATGACTGGTCAGAGAGTTTTTTTCATTTATATTAGTAAAAAAAATTTTTTGTGAAGGTTCAAAGTTATCAATTTTGTTGATTTTACTATTAATGATGGAAATTTAGATAAACTTTAAAACCTAAAGGCTCAATAACCAAACAAGTTGTGTGAATAATATTTCGCAATTCTATTTTCAAACACTCAATTAATAGCCTATCAGAGAGTTTTTTTCATTTATATTAGTAAAAAAAAATTTTATAAAAGTTTAAAGTTGTCAATTTTATTGGTTTTTACTATAAAAAATGGGAATTTAAAATGTAAAGGCTTAGTAACCAAGCAAGCTATGTGAATAATCTTTCCGCAATTGTATTTAAAAACACTCAATTAATAGTCTATCAGTGAGTTTTTTTGATTATATTAGTAGAAAATTTTTTTATAAAGGTTCAAAGTTGTCAATTTTATTGATTTTTACTATTTTGGAGGCGTTACAAAAATTTCAAAATAACATTTAAAAAATCCGCATATATGAAAATTTGTTATTGATGTTTATTATTTTTGATGATCAACCATTGTGACCAACCCCAAGGTATTATGCAATCACGCATGCCATGCTACGCAAAATCAAAAATTTATCTATTTTACACCATGTTGACATTAAAATTAAGTTGGTTTATTTTTTGGTCTATTTATGTATATGTTTTTTTGGCCATGAAATAGTTTGTTTTATGAAAAACTACATCATTGTACAAAAGGATGCTAGGATGTTTCGCATCCAACTATTTTTAGGAGGTCTTTAGATAAAATTCTGCCCTTGACGATCTTCAAAAAACACGTGACTAAAATTTTTTATTGCATTTTTGATTGGAATATTTTTTTCTCAAAATTGGCGTCATGACACAAAAAGTTCAGTGACTAAGTGACTTGCACCATTACATGTTTTCGTAACACCGTAATAATAATGCATATAGTAATAGCAGTATTTGAAAAAAATTTAATTTTAGAAGTTTTAAAATTAAATGCCGTAACATAATATACATATATTTTTTTCGTTTCTTCAGTAACTTGTAACGCTGACTCCTGGGTTGGCACCAAATCTAAAATTTGGGGTTTAGCGAATGGTTTGATATTTTCCAAACTGGGGATAATAAAAGCCGCTGTTTTCCCAGTGCCTTGGCAGTATTATTATCCACGAAAAATATCCGCGATCGCTAAATCGATTTTTAAATAAGGATAACACGCGCCCAACCCATCAATAAAAATTGGATATTCTGAGGTTTCACGAAATTTGTGGATAACTACATGATTATCTTGGCAGTGATATCTTTTTCTTCCAAAATTAGCGGAATAACTTTCCAACAACAACAATAATAGCAGTGGCAATAAATATTTGAAACGATTTTGATTTTACAAATTTACATACGTATTTAATATACACATTACATTCTAAATGTTATAAACATAATAACAATCACAATCAATAATAAAAATTGGATAATGAAAAAAATCCCAATACTACTATTAGAAATATTTGGCAATTCCTTCTTCATTGGTTCACTTTTCTCTTATGCGGGACAATAAATTACTTTGTTACGAAATAGACTCAGCTCATAATCTGTCGACAAAAAAATAATAATTTTTTACATCAAAGAATAATAAAACAAATAAACGGGGTTATCAACTATGCTGCAATTATTCAATTATTATACATTGCTAGTTTATATTTATATATTCCTGCTGTTATCATGACAATTCTCTAAATGCTTTTTTTTAAAAAATAAATTACATATTTGAAAAAATAAATAATCATATAAAATTTAAAATAAAAATGACAACATCAAATCTTCATACAAAAATCGATAATAATAATAATAGAACATTTTCCATTTCACATTCAAAATATTTTAAAGGACTTTTAATAGCAGAAAAAAGGGTGAGGAGCCGTATGCGGTGAAAGTCGCATTATCTTGGTACTCACATTTTTTAGATTAATTTATTTCCTTAATGTGCTTACATGTCAAGATGATGATGGAAATGTATGTTTATCAATATTGGAACTTCATTTGAAATCATATTTCAATCATAATAATCATAATATTACTTATGATATCAATAGTAGCATTAGAAATCATAATAATAGTAATAATAATAATAGTAGTAATAATAGTACTGAAATAATAACAAATGATGAAGAACTTTATCTCACATTTCTTCCTCATAGTGGATTTCACAATCAAAGAATTGCTTTAGAGAATGCAATATTTCTATCTTGGTTCTTAGATAGAACATTAGTTATGCCACCATATTTGCTTGGAATAAGAAGACCATTCCGCCGATTGGAAAAAAATTTGACAGAATTGAGATCAGAGCCAGCAGAAATTGTTTGTAAAGATTCCAAACCTAAATATGAATCTAGTTGTATTCGATTTCATGATTCTTATACATTTTATCAATGGGATAATTTATTCAATTTTAGTATTGTTGCAGAATATAATATTAAGATTTTACCTGTATCAGATTACAGTGATAAGAAATTATTTAACATTTTAAATATAAATGATCCTTTGAATCAAGTTTATAAGTCATTCAAATATCACACCAATCATTCATTTTACGATTCAGATACTCTTGATGCTAAAGTATTAAAAAAAAATCCACATAAGGATTTTGAGTCTTTACTGGCTCTTAGAAATAACACAAAAAACTTTTTTATTTTGGCAGTTTATTTGGAACACATAGAATAATTCTTGATTCAAGTGATGGAAAAGATTCTTAAACAAAATAAGATCAAATCTGATGCCAAATAATAAAATAATGTTGGAAGTTGTTGATAAAATTGTTGATAATTTGGGTGGATTCTTAAATTTCATATCAATTCATGCTAGAAATCGGTGACGATCATTTTCGTTCAAATAGAAATCAACATCTTAAAAAATTTATCAACAATGTCAATAAAGATTTCAACTATTCGACTCCGAATTTATTTATCACTAGTGATGTTACTAAAGACAGTAATTTAATTACACCCCTTATTGAAGCTCTCCCCTGTTCATATATGCTTTTAGATTTTGATCCTTTACTTGAACCTTATAGAACACTTGTGAATCCAATAGACAATAAAATATTACATAAATTTTTATTGCCTTTAACCGACCTTATGGTGGCTGCAAGAGCTTCAAATATTTACTCTATGCATGCTAGTACATTTGGTCGCTACTTAAATGCATGTCATCTTTTTTTAAATAAAAACATAGATTGAAAATTATCCAAAAATTCAAAGGATAAAAATTCATCAAATGAAATAATATAATATTGTGCAATCAAGCGGCAACAAACATTGCATTCAACACTTGATTATTTGCGTCACAATTCGCTAATCCAATGTAATGATGATTATTATTATAAAAAAACAATAATGTAAATTAACACTCTTATTTTATAAAAATTTACACAATCTTTCGATCCTTTTAAGGTAAACAATCAGATGGCTAATTCGTCTCAAATGAACAACCATCACCATTAAAAAAAAAACAAAATTAAACAGATAAAAATGTAGTTGGACATGGACTTACTTTAAAACCGATCGAAGAGTGCCAGTAAAAATTTCTTCAGTCTTAAATGAAGCTGATAAAGAATGTGATGCTGTTTTTACTGATGTTGGCTTTACTGGAAGCTAAACAGATCATAATAGATTAATTGTGCAAAGAAAATAAAGTGAAAAAGACGAAGGAAGAGAAAATAACGTTATTAATAGTAATAATAATGATATTATTGATATAGTCAAACCTTATCACAGCGGATTATAATTAAATTCTTGCCGTAGCGGATTTTTAAATCTTTGCTTCCCATATGAAAACATATATAACAATAAAAATTTTCCTATGTGTCCCGTTCATCCGCTGTGACAAGGTTTGACTGTAATGATAATAAAAAAGTAGCATAGAGGTTTCTGCCATAGTGACCAAAGAATAGGTGATGCTCATCAATGTCTTTGGGTCTGAGCATTTTTCTTCCTGTGAAATTGCTTCAGTGGCTTATTAACTTGTGCATTAGTGTTATTTGTGATGTATTTTCTATGTGTAAGTTAAAATAACTTATATTTTTTAATCTTTCTCTCTTTTCCTTGTATGTGGCATATATACCTTTATCTCTGTTGTATGTGAAATTGAAATTATGTGAAATTGAAATATTATGGAATGAAATTCTGATTGGCTAATTTGAATTTCACATATGTAAATTTGAATTCCAATTGCGAATTCACATAATTTCATTTTCACGTACAACATCTCCATAGATTTTATCATCTCTAATGTTCAGGAGAAATCTAAATCTTTTGTCCAATCTGAATCCGAAACTCGAAACTAATACTAGTTTATTTTACATGGCAATTTCTATTAACGTGATAGAAGTAGATAAAATTCTGAAAATTAATTAGTAAATTGTGGGGGATCATCACTATCAAATGGTTACAATTGACCAACTTCCAAATTTTTTCTACCAGCACACATGATAAATATTACACAGAATATTAAATAATATGATGCAAAAAATCTCAACCATTATTTTGACATATTTTTTATTATTGTTTTCTTTACAAGTTTTTGATTTTGCTACTTAGCACCCTGGATTTCAGTAAACATGGCGCAGTATGCGCTTCTATCATGGATCACGAATTAAATGTAATACAGATCAATAAGCCTTTAAGTAATAGTAAATTTGAACCAATTAAATTGCCAACACTGCTGTGATTTTATCTCCAAGAAAAGTTTGTGCGCGCAATTTAACAAACACTGCAAATCTTTGTTTTACAAACCATTCAGAGACAAAGTTTTGGTGTTCAATTAAGGGTAAATCTCAACTAGTAAATTTTTTTCTAAAATAAGAAATAATAAAATAAAAGACCACATGGCAGTTGGTTGCGCATAAATTAATTTATAATGAATGCATTGTTAAAAATTGTTAAATGAATGAATAAATTAATTTTATTTAATTATTTAATAGCATAAATAGCATAGATACTGATATTTAAAGATACAAAGCATTTTATTTCTAAAAAGACAATTCCTTATTTTTTTTTATTTATAAAATAAGGAAATTATATTTATTATTTCTTTTTTGGTAAAATTTAACCAAAAAAAAAAAATATTGACGTTCAAATAAAATAAATGGAACATCAAGGTTTATTAGCAACTTATGGAATACCTATAACACCTGGTTCACGTCCACCCAATAGTAGTAATGTTGGCCGGAGATCCACAGGTACTGTTGCTAGTCGTACCAGTAATAGGTATTCTGTGACGGCATTATACTCAATGGCTACTGAACAAGATGTTGAAGTTGAAGATGAATTGGCAAGAGGTAAAGTGAGAGGGGAGCAATTTATATATGAAATTTTTAATTATAACTATATTTTATTCATATTGACATTTATATATTATTAATATTTAAATTAAAAAGCACAAAGAATTTTAAGAGATCTTAAAATTAAGATATCTTCACAATCCAAGAAAAACTTTGTATTAGAACGAGACGTTAGATACTTGGATTCTCGTATTGCATTGTTAATACAGAATCGAATGGCATTAGATGAGGTAGTTTTCAACAAGATTAGAATGATTTAAAGTATACACTTTTTTTTTTTGTTTTTTATTGAATTTTATATATTTGCAAAAATTCGTGAACAAAGATTTAGAATGCATATATATATCTTGATCCTATATACAAAAAACAATTTATATTTCTAATTATAATAAAGAAACAAGAAGTGGAGAGTCATCTTGAAGAAACTGATCCACAAGATGGTAATTTCCCGGATGATCGAAAATTGCAATTATATGGAAATCTTTTCTTTTTGCTCCAAACAGAGCCTGGCCATATAGCAAATTTATGTCGCCTAGTAGCACTATCAGAAATCGACACATTGTTACAAACGGTCATGTTTACTTTATATGGGAATCAGTATGAAAGTAGAGAGGAACATTTATTATTGACCATGTTTCAAGTAATTTCTGTTTAATTAATTATTTTTAATACTTGAAAATTTTTTCTTATTAATAATAATATTTTTTTTATAGTCAGTGCTTTCTGCACAATTTGAAACAACGGCAGATTTTAATTCTCTTCTTCGAGCAAATACTCCCGTATCACGTATGATGACAACATATACTCGTCGAGGGCCTGGTCAAAGCTATTTAAAATCTATGCTATCTGAACGAATTAACAATTTAATAGAACACAAAGATTTAAATCTTGAAATAAATCCTTTGAAGGTGTGTAAAAAAACTTTGGATTTTATAAATTTGTTTTGTTTTGTTTAAAATCATGCATATATATATATATTGGCTAATATTAGGTTTACGAACAAGTTGTTAAAAAATACGAGGAAGAAAATGGATTTCTTCCACCTGATCTTCCACGTAGTGTAACTACCGAAGTTGCTGCTGCAAACCCGGAAGTTATGAAAATAATTCAACCTCGAATGAAAATGTTGATTGAAATAGCCAATAAATTTCTTATTACTATAATTGAATCTATAGAACAAGTACCTTATGGTATTAGATGGATATGTAAACAAATTAGATCATTAACAAAAGTAAATGTTTATTTATTTATTTATTGCAACTATTATTTAATTTACAACTTGTTCTTACATGATATTATGTTTTAGCGTAAATATCCAAATGCAACTGAAATTGCCATATGTTCCTTGATTGGTGGTTTCTTCTTTCTTCGATTTGTTAATCCTGCAGTTGTGACTCCTCAGGCATACATGTTGGTGGATGGTGTGCCCAGCACTCATCCTAGAAGAACTTTAACACTGGTTAGTTGGATTTTTTTTTGAAGAAAGATATTATTTATTTATAAATTGTTATTGAACTAAATTTTTCAATCGATTCATGATTAAATTAGGTTGCAAAAATGTTGCAAAATCTGGCAAATAAACCATCTTATGCCAAAGAAGATTATATGGGAGTGCTTAATGATTTTGATTTTGTTGAAAATAACAAACAAAAGATTAACAAATTTTTGTTGGAATTATGTGAAGTAGGAGATTTTTATGAAAGTTTAGAAGTAAATATTTATTACATTTATGTAGACACATTTTATTTATTAGCCTTTAATTTTAATTTTATTAAACTTGAATTTATTATTATTATTATTTACTATTACTATTACTATTTAGATGGATCAATACATTGCTCTTTCAAAGAAAAATATAACGTTGAATATTACTCTGAACGAGATTTACAATACACATGCATTGCTTTTACAGCATCAGGATGTTTTAGTATGGAAAAAAATTTTTTTTTCAATAATAATATCAAGTCAAACAAATTATATAAGATAATATTGATTTGATTTTTTAATTAATTAACAATTTAATCAATTTTTATTTTAATAGGCACCCTCTGAAAACAACCATTTAAGAATTTTACTTGACGATTTAAGTCTAGCTCCTTCTCAAGTCCCTAGAAATGAAAATAAAGCTATCGAACTTCCTTTATTCAGTAGATGGGAAACACCAATACAAGGTATATTTATAAAAATTTCAAGATATATATATATTATAGTAAAATTTTATATGCACTACCACCACTAGTACCCTAATAATATGAGAGTTAGAGTAGGTATTAAATTATATATGGTGGAAAATCTAATTAATTCTTGAGGATTACAAAAAAAAATTTTCAAAACAATTTGAATATTTTTTATCATTATTATAATATTTTTTTTTTAATTTTAAATGACAGAGAGAGATAATGATAACAATAATAATTTATTTAATCTCAAAATATTTTGTTTAGACATTGCCACTTCTCTTTTGGCCGATAATAGCTTGACACAAAATGATATTTTATATATGGAGGCAAAATCAATCATCATACAGATTATTCGTTCCATACCACAAATGGCTGAGCGTCGTCCAATAGATTTACTGTGGATAGCAGAGACTGCAGCGACAACAAAAGACGCATTACTGGTTAGAAAGGGCATTAAAGTGAAAGAGATGTTACGTGAATTAGAAGAGGCTAAGGTTATAGAACGATCTGATGGGCATCTATTAATGACCGAAGAAGTTGAACAAGAACTTGCACATCTTGGAAATCTTCGAGAAGGTGTCACTAAAGAAATTAGATCACTTGAATCTGTTTATAAAACCATATGCGATCACAATAATTATTTGAGAAGTCAATTGGATAATTATAAAATATATTTACAAAATGTTAGAAAACATGCAGCTAATGATTCAGCTGGTGGTTTTAATTCAAGTGTAGTTAAAGTGGGTGATAAACAAAAGAAAACTCAGAAATCAAAAATTATAGGTCCTTACAAATTTACATATATTCAATTAGAAAAAGAGGGAATTATTGAAGACAGTAGTGTTCCTGATAATAGGTAAGTTTTGATAAATTTTGATAGATGAATCGTTCAACCAATAAATCAATAGACAATTTATTTTATGTCTGGAAAAAATTATTTAGACGGGAAGGGATATTTTTCAATATTTCATCGCCACTGCCTGGAGCATTTATGATTGCTCTTTACTATAAAGGCCGTGATGCTGCTATTTTAGAAATGGATCTGAAGCTTGACGATCTTTTGGAAAAAGTGAATATTATTTATATGTGAACATATATATATATATATATATATATATATACACACGAATATATTAATTAATTCTTAAAATTTTTTTTATTAGCAACAAGATAATGTTTTATCAATAGACCTTGAATATGTTAGATTGAACGTCAACAAGCTTTTAAATTTGTTGAACAAGACATTTACCAAAAGAAAGACGTAGTTATTGTACATAATTTTTATTGTTTATTAGTTATAATAATTCTAATTAATTAAAAACCCTTTTTCTTTAATAGGGATATGACTATCAGTGAATGGAGTAAAATGTGTATTTCCTCTTGCGTGCAACAACCTGTTTGATAATTTTTTAAAATTTATATTTATTAATACATGCATATTTATTAATTTTATAATTTAATTTGTTTAAATTATATATTTTTATAAGTAACGTTTTTTTTTTTGTAATAATAACATAATAATAATAATAATAAATAATAATAATAACAATAATAATGTTTTAAAGAAACAAGTTCCAAGTAAAAAACATTTTTATGTAAAGCCATTCACGTATATTTATACACACTCAATCTTGACAAAGTGGAATAATTAATCCTTTCACGATTGTTTGGTTTGCTTCACTTTAAACTATCGGTCGATTTCCACTTAATTTGGTAAGATCAACGTTACTTTAATCTTATTTCTCACTCGCATGTAAACTGGATCTAAATATTTTTTGTAATTTTTTACTTGCTATGGTTCAGCTAATTGTTTTTGGGCGTGTTTTTTAGGAAGCGAAATTTTTGAATTTTGTTTAGGATGAATCTAAATTGGTTATAGATCTCTTATTACCAAGTAAGTTAATCGATGGATGATTAGTACTAAGATCTAAATTAGATAACCCATTCTAGGTTGAATGAATTTAAATGTGGGGAAATCTAATTTTTGTTGTTCTTTGCAGAAGTAGGAAATTGAAAACTTGAAAAAAGAATCGTTGAATTAATAATACTTGTTACTATTATCAAGAATTTGAATCCTTGGAATTATTCCGTTACTTTGTTACATCCATATTAATATTATTTGTTCCACCACGTTTACAAATTTGACCACTCACAGTAAATTTTTTTTTTTGCGCAAAATGAACGGCACTTCAAAATCATCGTATGGTAATTGTGATACGTGCGATCAACCACAAACTGACAACGGATGGTGTTCTGTGTGCCAAACTAAAATATTTCAAGAGAATTTTATAAATTGGACAAGCGGTAATCAAAAAATTGATGAACTAATCCAGGAGACGCAAATTAATCCAATCAACCCTGGTCGAATATTGGAATGGATACCATATGAAAAGATTAAAATCGTGAAAAAAATAGGCAAAGGTGGCTTTAGCACTATTTATGAAGCAATTTGGATTGATGGCCCAATAGTTTGGGATGGTGTAAAGTTGAACAGAAAATCTAATTGTAAAATTGCTTTGAAAAATTTGGATACTTCATCTGAATCTTTGAGTGATGAATACTTAAATGAGGTAAAATTAATTATGTAATTATTTAATTATTTGATAATTTAATTACTTTGACGATGAATAAAAAAAAATTTTTTATTTCTTTCAAAAAAGTTAAAACTTCATTTACGTTGTAATAGTATTTTTGTTTTGAAATGTTATGGTATAACAAAAGACAATTCAACAAAAAATTATATGTTGGTATTATTACATGCAGGAGCTGGTGATTTACGTAAAGATCTTATTTTAAATTCAAAGATGCGATCATGGATGGGTAAAGTAGCATTGTTGGAAAGTGTTATCGTTGGTTTAGCAACAATTCATGAAGCAAATGTGGTACATCGTGATTTTCATTCTGGAAATATTTTACGTGATCAAGGTTGGACTTATATTAGTGATTTGGGAATGTCACGTCCAATCACTACCACCAACAACAACTCAACCACAAAAAATGCAATTTATGGTGTGTTACCATATGTAGCACCCGAAGTATTGAAAGGTCAAGAGTATACAAAGGAAAGTGACATTTATAGTTTTGGTATGGTAATGTGGGAGATAACTTCATGTCAACAACCATTTTCTGATAGGCCACACAATATAGAATTGGCAATGGATATTTGTGGTAGTAGTGGTAAAGGAGAAGGATTAAGACCTCCCATAATTGATGGTACCCCAGAATGTTATGTAGATTTGATGAAACAATGTTGGGATGCTGACCCATCAAAAAGACCTACAGCAAAAGAAATCAAACAAGTCATTAGATATAAATGGTATACCCTTACCATCTATATTAATCAATTTGTAAATGCAGAAATATTTAGGATTAATTCATTAAAGATTCAAGATAAAGACAAAGAGGAAATACATCCTAATGCTATATACACTAGTAGATTACTCGATTTCACTGATGCAATTCAAACATTTGACAAAAGGGATTTTAGAGGTATTGATTATTATTTGTTGGATTGATTGATTGATCATTTGTTTTGTTCATTAATTTTTTTATTTGTATTAATTTATCACAGATTCAGGTCAATTAAGTCTCAAATTACCAAATACAACAGGAATTTTAAAGTTAAATGAAAATTGATTTATTAAATAATTAAAATATCAACTATAAAATTTAATAATTCCTATCAATAAAAACATACATAGACTTTCTTTTGACTAGATTGCTTTAATTCTCCACATTGATCATTAATATAAATGGGCCATGCTTGCAACAAAACCAAAGTGAACATTGGTATTACCAAGAATTTCAGGGATCAAAAATTT
>CAUDNR010000452.1:15590-31288 GCA_958430865.1 Entrophospora sp. SA101
AAACAAAACAAAAACAACGAAAATGTGCCCTAAAATCAGCCTGAAATCGTGTAACATTGCAGAAATCGGTGGATATGAATAGAGTTTGGCTCATAAAAAAATTGGACATTTCTTCAAATGTAATGAATTTCAAAACTGCGGAAATATCCACATGGCTTTGCATACACGGAAAAAAGGACAGGCAAGTTGATCTCATTTAATGTGATCCAGCAGATGTTCATGGAAAAAACGTTGTATAATTTGGTCATGAAGTATCAGTTTTATGAATGAAATTATTAATAATTGGAGGAACTTTTTATTAATTATAAAAATTGGGAGACTAAAGGTAAATTTTAATGCTGAAATTTATTATGTTGCTATATCCGGTATTTTCTAATGTGGAATAAGCATTTTCTATTGATATATATATATATTTAGCTATTTAATTATAAGATCATATACAGAATGAGTAAATTTATTTAAAAAAAAATGGTATAGAAATTGCTGCTTCACATTTATTGTTTTTATGACTTTCTTCAGAATCAACAATAGCGTGAGAATTAAATTCAAAGTTTCATCCTGACAAGGAAACATTTAAATTCATATAATATGTTAGCTTTATAGTGATCAAAGAATTTGATCTTATAAATCTTGGTTATGTAATTTCATCAAGAGAAAAAAATGGTAAAGGCTTTGAAGATTCTCTTTCATTGAAAGGATCGGACAAGGTAATGATCTGATATTGTATTTTACATAATGTTAAGAACAAAATGTTGCATTTGACTTAAATTCGACTATGGGTGAAAAGATACACAAAAAAAAAAACAAATAGAAAGAAGCAATGTAACATAAAATAGGATTTACCATATAATATATTACAAGAGGAAAGCTTATCATTGAAATTTAGCAACGAATATCAAGTTGTTTGATGAACTATAGCAACCCTTTAACTATGAATCAAAAAATTTATCATTTTCTTGAGCCAAGTTACTTTCTCCCTCTGTTTTCTTGTGCCAACTATTGAACATTTTGTCGTATTCAATTTGGAGTTGATTATATTTGAGTTCTGTTCTTCTCAAGAGCTGTTTAAAGGAAAAGTTAGATGATTTTCGTAAATAGCTACTGATTGACTATATCATCATTGAAAAACTTGCCTCCCATTGATAATTGTCAAGGTAGTAATCTTGCAACATTGTTTCCAACATTTGGACACGATCCTCCAATGTCGCACCGTTATGCCGGTTCAATACTTTTTGTGATAAGATGATTCCTGAAGATGAGACATATCGTTTTGCTAGTTTTGTTTTTAAGCTTTTGTACAAAATGAGATTAGACAAGTCAATATTTCATTTAATTAATGGTTGATATTAATGATTTAGAATTACCTGCGTCTGCAAATTCTGCATCTTAGCACATATTTTTGAACAATACCCCTGTTAATGTATAAACGTTAGCTGGAACAATTCGTTAATGCATCATTTAGACAATTCACACATACCATGGAGATAATTTTGGCATTCCAAATAATAAAACATAAATTGAATTCAAAGCAACATAGAAACCACCAAGGTTGGCTATTGCACCTCCAACTTTGGTATTTTTTTTTAGAACATTTTTGGTGCAATACACAGACAGACAAAGGTATTAAAATTTTTAAAAAACTTACGTGTACGTTCATAACTTTCTGTCTCGTAAGTAAAATAATTAGATACTCTTACGCCAAATTGGATATTTCCTTCGTTGTTGGATTTTGGAAGGCTTTTAATGACGTGTTTTAAATAACAAGTGTCATCATATGATCTTAGACCCCAAGTGTAGCCCCAATAACTTGATTGATAGTTTCTTTTAATCGTTGGAATAATATCAATAATAGAACTATCTTTGAGTTCAAAGATAAAAATCGAGTCAGAACTAGCTTTATTATTGCAAGCAATGCCTAACTTATTCTCAGACGAAAAACGAGAATAAAAAATCGTCGCATTGCCAAAGATGACATATAACTGTTGATCTAAAATGTAGTGAATAGGGTTGTTTGGACTAAATTTCGTTGTTAAGGATAACAAACAAAAGTAACTTTCAAGAGAAATGTTGGTTGAAGATGATGTGGGATTTAAATTAATATCAAAAATTGGGATATCTTCCGGTATACGAGAATCAAAAGTAAGGTCATACGCTTTACAACCTTGAGGTACTATTTTACTGATATTTTTACATCTAGGTTTCGGACCACCATCATTACAGTCAATCTTCAATTGCTTGTTAGATGTGCAGAGGTAGGTTTCTATTGCTTTATTAATATTGATTTATTAAGCAAATATTGAAGTATCAAATTTTTGTGCTATATATTAGAAGTCTGGCATTCATACCTGTGATGGATTCATTGTTAGAGGGAGTTTTAGATACTTTAATACTGGTTTCTCCACTATATAATAATAGATCATTGATCAGCATGCCCGCGTAAAATAAAATTGAAACTGTCAGCCCAGTTGCAATACAAATACGGATATTTTTAAACCAGAAAGGCTCGGTAGTCTTGCCGTTAAAAATTGCATCGTAGAGAAACATTTTTGATGTACTAACTAATATTAATCTAGTAATTTTATTCACTTGGAAACTGCACTGCTTTTGATAATCTCTTTAGCCTATATAGTAAATGAATTGCTTAGGAGGAGTTATATGGAGTATACTTTTATAATAAATATATAATTTAAATGTCAAATATATTTTTGTTTATTAAAAATCTTAACAATGTTATATTGTTTTAAAAAAATTTTCTTGTTTGACTAATTAGAAAAAAATTTGTTCATTATTCGATGTAGAATATTCCTTTTTTTGAAGAACAGAAATTAGCGCAGGTTTTTTTTTGCTTCTCAATAATTAATGTAAATAAAAATACGAGTTTGATCTAGTAATTTATGATACAAATGCATGCAGATATTTCCAATAAAGGGAAACAAAAAGGTTTTCATCCTATCAAATTTTGCGCATTTTTTTATAACAGAAGTTTACGAATAAGTCTGTTAAAGCTTATTTGCATTTCATGCTTCATTTTGGTTTTTCTTCAAAATCGTCTTTTGCATGGCGTTTGCTCACGTTGACTTTTTTAATTTAGCTTATTGGAGAATTAAGCTTTTTAATATATCTAATACATTTGTGTTTTAGTCAGTCAGATCCAGATGAGTGGATTTCTGTCTTTATTTTGGTATCGATGGTGGGATTAATTGTCGTAGGTTATTTATTATTCTCTTAATATAACAATTAACAACTTTTCCAAACAAATAAATACAAATATTTTCTTTTAAAGCTTTTATCAAAAACTATATTACACGCCCTTGCCTTCTGGCTCTCAAACTTTATGCCTGTCATATTATCAGTTATGATCTATGTTGACAATACAGAAAATTCGTCATTTATTACTACAGGGAAAAAAATACGTCTTGTTTCAATTATAGTGTTTTCTATCCTTCAAGTTCTTTATGGTCTTTGTATTAGCATATTGTGGCAAAAAGGGTAAATGAAACCAATTATATGAAGTATTTATTGTTTTGTTTTATTGATATATATAAAAGCTAAATCATTTCAAATAGGTATTGGAGATTTCAAAGAAGATCAGAATACGGCTTTGATATTAATACAGAAGCAAGAAGTAAATGCATCAGAAATTTTATATTAAAAATGGATTTTTTCATAAAATACTTATTTATTCATCGTGTAGGCTTATTCTCTATGTACCAACGTGAATTGACTCTGTACCAACTTACGATTGTCTATATGCTTGCCAATATATTTTTATTCGTCATTGATGCTCGGTCGTTCTTTCTTAATACACTTTTTCTTCTGATTGCTTGCTTTCTTATTATCGGGGTATGAGCCATGCAAGAAATTCATTTGAATAATAAATCGCCTTAATTATTAACTCGGATTTCTTCCCCCCGAAAAGATTCAACAAGAATCTCAGTCTATTGTGTGCATCACACAATTGGCTATAGCTTGCTCAATTGGCTATCATTTAACCTTTTTGATTTACAAGTTTAAATTTCTTCATGACGACTATTACTATTACTATTACAATATTGTTTATTATTATCTTTCAGGCATGTTTTCCGGCACATAAAGACTGTGAATAAAATAATTTTCTTTCTGCCAAAGAGATTTACCGATCTCGTTTTTTTTCCACTTTAGCTTCCATCTGTGTGATTTTATGCACTTTATTGTTCCTACACACAATTAAATGTCAATGCAACTTTGGAAAAGGCTTGAAATTACTGCGTATGTTTTAAGGTTGTTCTTTACTTCATATTTCTTATTGTGTGATTATTCATTTTATCATTTCTTCATTTTAGTAAGTTATGAACCCAAGCCAAAAGAATATATTTATGATAATGACGAAGAGTTACTGGGCAAGGATGATGAGGAACTGTCAAAAAATTCCTGGGACAAGGAGGTCTTTTCACGAATATTGGACAAATTTTGTGGTGCATGCTTAGCATTCTGGAAAGCATTAGACTGAAATATGATGTGATTTATTAAATTGCAATATTTATTTAGATATCGTATTAGCAGCGTTTATTTAAAAATTCTCTTTTATCCATTATTTTAAAAATAAATTTTTTATGTATAGTGCATTAGTATATTAGTATTATTTTTATTATATTAACACCGTCGAAGGTTTTTTAAAATTTTCATTAGCTTTGTACAAATAAATTATTAAAAATTTTTTTCTTTTACAAATTAAAACTATAATATAAAATACAATTAACTATTACAATTATTATTAATATATAGTCTTCTTTCACTATTACAACAAAACAACATTTCATAAAATTGGTAAAATCAAAACGCGTTCGAATTGTTTTATATACGCATGAATTGTGTTGACTTAATATTTTTTCATTTTTGACTTTAAAGTTAATTACGCGTGTAATAGTAAATGCACAATAATATTAATAAAACACGCCTGAGCTGTCTTTAGTGTCTGGGTTTGAAACGCATATTTACAACTTTCTCATAATATATTATTAGTCGGTTTAGGTACAGGCTTTTGTGTAAGTTTTTTTTAGAGAACGAAGAAAAAAAAATAAACAAATTGCACTACACTATTACTTTTCACTTGAATTTTAAGATAATATATTTTTAATAAAGCAATACCTGCTCATATAATTTTATTAGAATAAAGTGAATACAATAATTCACAAAATAACTCCCAAATCATCTTATACGAGGTTATTCCTCTTGAAAATAATCAAAAAAAAAATATATATATTTAAATTTAACATTTCAGAAAAATAGATATGCCAAACAAAGTTTATGAAGTCTATCCAGTCTCAATTCAACTGCACCATAGATATTGTTGACTGATCCGGACGTTACCTAGGTAATAGGAAGTCAGATCTGGGATTAATGAAGTTATTTATTAACTAAGTGACAATTATTAGAATTAGAATTTGAAAGAGGTCTTGAAAACATTTATGCTATCTGATTAATTAATTAGCTGCTTTATTTTTAGGTTGATATTATTTTGTTTTAACCATAAGTTAAAAAGGCACATTGTGGAAGCCACACATTTTTATAATATAAGGTTATTAAATTGTAGGTATATTTATTTGTTTGAATGAAAATACCAATTTAGGAATATTATTCAAATAAAGTTACACAAATTAAAAATGTTTTCAAAAACTTTACCACTTGAAGTTTCAGCTGAAATTTTCAAATATATTGAAGATGATTATAAAGCATTATACTCTTGTATTCTTGTTAATAAACAATGGCATTATTTAAATATTCCAACTTTATGGAAAAATCCATTCTATTCTGAAAAAAGTACCAAAATTTTTATTAACTGTTTATTAATAGAAGACAAAGATTTTTTAACAAGAAATGGCTTTAAATTAAAGTATAAACTCTTGGATAAACCACCATTATACAATTATGCCAGATTTGTTACCAAATTGGATTTAAATAGGCTTCAAATAGGTTTATGTAAGTTGGTTGATCCTTTTTTTGATGATACATATAGAATTATGGAAGAAAGATTGGCAGACTTTATTTTAGATTATGCAACAGCTATCAGAGAACTTATTACTGCTTCTTCAAAACATGAGCAGTTGATTAATCATCGTAGATTCAATGATTGTTTTCGGAATCTTTATGAATTAGATTGTGTTTTTAGCAATGGCTCCAGTTTTTTTAATAAATTATTAATTACTTGTAAGAATATTCAATCATTTAAATTATACACTGACAATGATGATGGCGATGATGATGCAAATATTTTTAAAATAGCTCAACTAATTGAATCACAAAGTCAAGTTAAACATTTAACTATTGGTTCAGATGGTCATCTACCAAATATGATAAAAAAAGCAATAACAACACATTCACAATCAATTATAAGTTATACTAATGTTGATGTAGATAGTTTAAATTCTCCAATAATACCAACATTTCAAAATTTGAAATTATTATCATTAAATAATAATTATGAAATTATAAAATGTTTAAAATCATTTCCAAATCTTGAAGCTTTATGTTTAACAATTAGCCATCAATCATTTCTATTAGAGTTGGCAGAATTTATTAAAATCAATGGGAAAAATCTTAAAATATTATATATTGATGGATTTCCAGAGGATAAGGAACATTTAGGAGAATTTCTTCATACAATTGCACAATATTGTTTGAATCTTGAAAAATTAGCAATAATTTATAATAATGAATTAGATCAACATTTATTTGAAATATTTAATAATTGCATCAAATTAAAAGAAATTTCATTTAAAAAAATTCCACTTGATAATTATTGCAAATCATTAGATGTGGATATAATTTTGAGAGTATTAAATCAAACATTACCAAAGAAATTAAAGAAATTATGTTTTTTGTGTGAAATTGCTATTTATGATGATAGTTCATTAAATATTTTAATGAAGAATTGGAAAGGACTTAAACCTTTTATAATAGAATCACATGAAAATTATAATTTTTTGGAAAAGAAGCAACTAGAAGATATATTAAGAAAACATCAAGATTTAGGATATTTAAATCATGAATATACAGTTACGAAGTATTACTATCAATTATTGTAATTATTTATCATATGTTTATACTATTTTTTTTTTTTACTCCTAATGAAATTTCTTTACATTGAGGGTGTTTTTTTTCTTTGGATCATTAATAAATTACTGATTTATATATAGCGCTCACACATTTACTTAAAATGTTAATTATGTTTAATAAAATAATTCCAAATTTTTTTTAAAAAACAACATACTCTCAAAAATGTCAACTAGTTTTTCATGTTTAGAAATATTAAGGCATTATTTAATAAACCTTATCAATTCTAACGGAAATACATTACCATCAACAAAACTTGTAGATGATTTATGAGAATTGTTAAATGGATAAGATTTTTGTGATGTAGAGACAATGAAAATTTTTTAAACCTCATGCATCTATTTTAAAAGCAAAATTTTTATATTTTAAGGCAGCTTTATCAAATAAATTGGCTAGAAAATTTGAAATTCTTTAATGTAAGAATTATTTATTTATTTTGTTTTTTAATAATATTAAATAATTACTGCTTAATTGTTTAAAAAGATACATTTGCAACAGAATCGTTAACATTGATAATTTAAAATCTTTGAAGTATAGATGTGATGCCATTTTTGAATAGCCATAGCTTTACATAAAGAGTTCCTTTTGATATAAAAAAATATTCATTAGAAAGTTTTAATGGTGTAGTTTTAATTTGCTTTAATAACGAAGCTTGTAGACTGTTTGTTATACATGTCAATTTTTTATTTTTATATATGGGCCGCACTAAGAAAACTACCTCTCTTAGTAGTTGAACAAAATTAATTAAATTAAAATAGGTTGATTTATATATTTTTTCGTGTTCATTCTTATAAAAAATATTGAGAAGCCCAAGCTATTGTCAAAGCTACTTGTTTTCAAAGATATTTTAGACTGGAAACCTTAGTCCTGCAGGCACTAAATGCTGTAAATAAATCAACCTGTAACATGTGTTCAAAAAGCCCCACAAGTAAATATTATTTTAGATTTTTGAATGTATAATTTTGTTACAAGCAGTTCATTTTAATCTTTTTCTTATAATATGAAAAATAATCGTGTATATTCACCTTTTTAACATTTTTTCTATGATACATGTATGAGTATTTAACAATAAATAGGGCGTTGATATTATCATTGCTTATTGACTAATCACGCATAAGAATCTTTAGTCTACTATTATCCCATATTATTATTAAATCATATTTACTTTGGATATATTAATATGGTGAAAAACGGACCCGGACACTTTACCGACAACACGCGACGTGATATTTTAGCATTTTGTTAGTTTGTTTGATTGTGTAGAGATTAAATGTAACCCCGCGTGTTGTCGGTAAAATGTCTTGTCGGTAAAGTGGGTGTCGGTAAAGTGTCCCAGACCCATTTTTTGACTTGTCTATCTTTGCATGCTTTTTGAATGCACCAGATTTATTTTTTTGATTAAAAAAAATTTATCTATAGTAAAATTCAATTGCTCACTCCACCCTTAAATAATTTTGCTAAATAATATATAAACCAAAATATTTTGCTTTTATACATAATAGAGCATTTGCTATTAATCAATTAACTAGTTTTATAAAAAAAAGAGGTCGCAATCAAGTTAACTAACCTGGTGAGAGTTATTCCACGACTATTAATCAGGAAACATTAGAAACCCCCTTTTTTTTTTGAAACTTAGACTACAGATTGATATAATGAATATTATTTTAGAATAAATAATTGATTTGTAAAATTCTATCCACAAAATAGATAATATAAATGAAGAAATATGGATTCTAGATCAGCACAAAAGAATTTTAAATCATGTACAAACCTATTTTCTATATTAATATTACAAATGTATATGCATAAATAACTTTATAATGTAGTGGTACAGTTGGTACAGTCTTGGATTCCATAATTCTATATGTATCATTAAACAAAGGATCAACCAACTTACATAAACCTATTTGAAGCCTATTTAAATCCAATTTGGTAACAAATCTGGCATAATTGTATAATGGTGGTTTATCCAAGAGTTTATACTTTAATTTAAAGCCATTTCTTGTTAAAAAATCTTTGTCTTCTATTAATAAACAGTTAATAAAAATTTTGGTACTTTTTTCAGAATAGAATGGATTTTTCCATAAAGTTGGAATATTTAAATAATGCCATTGTTTATTAACAAGAATACAAGAGTATAATGCTTTATAATCATCTTCAATATATTTGAAAATTTCAGCTGAAACTTCAAGTGGTAAAGTTTTTGAAACCATTTTTAATTCGTGTAACTTTGTTTGATTATTATTTTAATAATATTCCTAATTGGTTTTTTCATTTCTTCAAATAAATAAATATACCTACTAACAACTTAATATTAATATATAATCGTATTTTTTCGCAAAAATCATCCACAAAAATATCCGCAAATTCATCACCCGTAATATTATTCGGAGAGCGCATTTTTTAATGGTTTTTATTTTTTCTTCCAGAAACTCTCCAATAAAAAAATATCACCTCATCCGTAAATTATGATAAAACAACAATAATAATAGTCTATTATTTGTTATCCATTTATAATTTTTGATCTATTCTGTTTATAGCATTATGTGTGGCTATTTTTTGTTTTTGTTTTTTTAATTAGTCTGTTTTAATAATATTTATTAATTTGAATTATACTTAAATTAATTAGTGAAAACAAAATCTATGGGATTTTTTTAAATTATTTTTTTAACAAATTCAGAATTTTCAGAATTTCGTTTTTATTGGTTTGTATAGACAAAATTTGACTAATTATTTTAGTCTGATTTTTTAAAACACAAGTCAAGCTTAATATTTGAATTTAATTGAATATTCTTTATTCGTTTTTATTATAATCATCCGCAAATCACCAAATCAATTTCTAAATAAGGATAACACGCACCCAATCCATCAATAAAAATTGGATATTCTGAGGTTTCACGAAATTTGTGGATAACTACATGATTATCTTGGCAGTGATATCTTTTTCTTCCAAAATTAGCGGAATAACTTTCCAACAACAACAATAATAGCAGTGGCAATAAATATTTGAAACGATTTTGATTTTACAAATTTACATACGTATTTAATATACACATTACATTCTAAATGTTATAAACATAATAACAATCACAATCAATAATAAAAATTGGATAATGAAAAAAATCCCAATACTACTATTAGAAATATTTGGCAATTCCTTCTTCATTGGTTCACTTTTCTCTTATGCGGGACAATAAATTACTTTGTTACGAAATAGACTCAGCTCATAATCTGTCGACAAAAAAATAATAATTTTTTACATCAAAGAATAATAAAACAAATAAACGGGGTTATCAACTATGCTGCAATTATTCAATTATTATACATTGCTAGTTTATATTTATATATTCCTGCTGTTATCATGACAATTCTCTAAATGCTTTTTTTTAAAAAATAAATTACATATTTGAAAAAATAAATAATCATATAAAATTTAAAATAAAAATGACAACATCAAATCTTCATACAAAAATCGATAATAATAATAATAGAACATTTTCCATTTCACATTCAAAATATTTTAAAGGACTTTTAATAGCAGAAAAAAGGGTGAGGAGCCGTATGCGGTGAAAGTCGCATTATCTTGGTACTCACATTTTTTAGATTAATTTATTTCCTTAATGTGCTTACATGTCAAGATGATGATGGAAATGTATGTTTATCAATATTGGAACTTCATTTGAAATCATATTTCAATCATAATAATCATAATATTACTTATGATATCAATAGTAGCATTAGAAATCATAATAATAGTAATAATAATAATAGTAGTAATAATAGTACTGAAATAATAACAAATGATGAAGAACTTTATCTCACATTTATTCCTCATAGTGGATTTCACAATCAAAGAATTGCTTTAGAGAATGCAATATTTCTATCTTGGTTCTTAGATAGAACATTAGTTATGCCACCATATTTGCTTGGAATAAGAAGACCATTCCGCCGATTGGAAAAAAATTTGACAGAATTGAGATCAGAGCCAGCAGAAATTGTTTGTAAAGATTCCAAACCTAAATATGAATCTAGTTGTATTCGATTTCATGATTCTTATACATTTTATCAATGGGATAATTTATTCAATTTTAGTATTGTTGCAGAATATAATATTAAGATTTTACCTGTATCAGATTACAGTGATAAGAAATTATTTAACATTTTAAATATAAATGATCCTTTGAATCAAGTTTATAAGTCATTCAAATATCACACCAATCATTCATTTTACGATTCAGATACTCTTGATGCTAAAGTATTAAAAAAAAATCCACATAAGGATTTTGAGTCTTTACTGGCTCTTAGAAATAACACAAAAAACTTTTTTATTTTGGCAGTTTATTTGGAACACATAGAATAATTCTTGATTCAAGTGATGGAAAAGATTCTTAAACAAAATAAGATCAAATCTGATGCCAAATAATAAAATAATGTTGGAAGTTGTTGATAAAATTGTTGATAATTTGGGTGGATTCTTAAATTTCATATCAATTCATGCTAGAAATCGGTGACGATCATTTTCGTTCAAATAGAAATCAACATCTTAAAAAATTTATCAACAATGTCAATAAAGATTTCAACTATTCGACTCCGAATTTATTTATCACTAGTGATGTTACTAAAGACAGTAATTTAATTACACCCCTTATTGAAGCTCTCCCCTGTTCATATATGCTTTTAGATTTTGATCCTTTACTTGAACCTTATAGAACACTTGTGAATCCAATAGACAATAAAATATTACATAAATTTTTATTGCCTTTAACCGACCTTATGGTGGCTGCAAGAGCTTCAAATATTTACTCTATGCATGCTAGTACATTTGGTCGCTACTTAAATGCATGTCATCTTTTTTTAAATAAAAACATAGATTGAAAATTATCCAAAAATTCAAAGGATAAAAATTCATCAAATGAAATAATATAATATTGTGCAATCAAGCGGCAACAAACATTGCATTCAACACTTGATTATTTGCGTCACAATTCGCTAATCCAATGTAATGATGATTATTATTATAAAAAAACAATAATGTAAATTAACACTCTTATTTTATAAAAATTTACACAATCTTTCGATCCTTTTAAGGTAAACAATCAGATGGCTAATTCGTCTCAAATGAACAACCATCACCATTAAAAAAAAAACAAAATTAAACAGATAAAAATGTAGTTGGACATGGACTTACTTTAAAACCGATCGAAGAGTGCCAGTAAAAATTTCTTCAGTCTTAAATGAAGCTGATAAAGAATGTGATGCTGTTTTTACTGATGTTGGCTTTACTGGAAGCTAAACAGATCATAATAGATTAATTGTGCAAAGAAAATAAAGTGAAAAAGACGAAGGAAGAGAAAATAACGTTATTAATAGTAATAATAATGATATTATTGATATAGTCAAACCTTATCACAGCGGATTATAATTAAATTCTTGCCGTAGCGGATTTTTAAATCTTTGCTTCCCATATGAAAACATATATAACAATAAAAATTTTCCTATGTGTCCCGTTCATCCGCTGTGACAAGGTTTGACTGTAATGATAATAAAAAAGTAGCATAGAGGTTTCTGCCATAGTGACCAAAGAATAGGTGATGCTCATCAATGTCTTTGGGTCTGAGCATTTTTCTTCCTGTGAAATTGCTTCAGTGGCTTATTAACTTGTGCATTAGTGTTATTTGTGATGTATTTTCTATGTGTAAGTTAAAATAACTTATATTTTTTAATCTTTCTCTCTTTTCCTTGTATGTGGCATATATACCTTTATCTCTGTTGTATGTGAAATTGAAATTATGTGAAATTGAAATATTATGGAATGAAATTCTGATTGGCTAATTTGAATTTCACATATGTAAATTTGAATTCCAATTGCGAATTCACATAATTTCATTTTCACGTACAACATCTCCATAGATTTTATCATCTCTAATGTTCAGGAGAAATCTAAATCTTTTGTCCAATCTGAATCCGAAACTCGAAACTAATACTAGTTTATTTTACATGGCAATTTCTATTAACGTGATAGAAGTAGATAAAATTCTGAAAATTAATTAGTAAATTGTGGGGGATCATCACTATCAAATGGTTACAATTGACCAACTTCCGAACTTTTTCTACCAGCACACATGATAAATATTACACAGAATATTAAATAATATGATGCAAAAAATCTCAACTATTATTTTGACAATTTTTTATTATTGTTTTCTTTACAAGTTTTTGACTTTGCTACTTAGCAACCCTGGATTTCAGAAAGTATGGCGCAGTATGCACTTCTGTCATGGATCACGAATTAATTTATTTAGCGCAAGAAATTGGTACTACTTACGTTGTTCTTTTTTGTTTAGTTTTTATAAGCAATAATCATTCGCAGATTTTTCTAAAAAGCCTCTAGAAATCCGAGGTTTTACAAATTTCAAACTTTTCTGCTTTGCTGGAGCTCAATCATGAGAGGAACGGAAATAAGTTTGCAGGATTCCGGCAACTTTTAATTGAGGTTCCAAGCAAAACCAAGGGTAAAAAACATATAGAAAAGTGAAAAATGTCACCGTTGTTGATGGGGAAAAATGATTGTGGATCGATTTTACTCATTCTTCATTGGATATAAAAAATTTTTACCTTTAAAAGTCTTTAATGTTATATATATATAAATTTTTCAAGGTTACCATTATGGTTACACACAAGACGAAAACTATATATTTTTTTTTTTTGAAACTTATCACCCAACGAAAACAAAAATTCTTTCCCAAAGAATTTTTTTTTTTTTTTGAAATAATTTATTTATACCTTTTCCACATGATAAATGTTTATAATAAAATCTTTTTTTCCAAGTAAACAGAGATTTGGTTTTTAATGCTTGATTAGTGTGATAAAGATCACTACTGACTGATATGGTTTTTTTTTTTAACAAGTTTACAACTGAGAAACAATGTAAACATTTTGCTTTTTATTTTTATTTATTATTATTACATCTTAGATCAAGACAATAGTATATTTTATTAAATTCAAAAAATATAAATAGGACGGTCGCCCTCACATTTTTTTGTGACATCAGCGTAGAGATACTTCAAGTTTAACCGTGAAATTACACCATCATTATTTTTATTTATTCTAACAATTAGAATCATTATGTGAATAATAATAAAAATTACATATACAAAGAGACAAATTTAATAAATTTAATCGTATTTGAGAAATAGATAGCTAAAAAAGTGAAAAGCTTCTTCACCTTTCTTGATAATGTATTGAATCAATAAAAATAATGAAAAGAAGTGATTGCTGAATATAAATATTAATAGAAATGATGGTAAAGGGCATAACAATTAATGGATGAGCCTTATCATCCACACCGCTCCATTTCAACCATCATCATCTAATAAAAAATAGAAAATTAGTAATAAAAGAGCCACATATTGCCAAGGGATACCTTTGATGATAAATTACATACTTGGGGCAATTTCTAGCAAATGTGGTTAGGGACATAATACAATCAAACATCGATAAGCTAACTTTTTGGAATCACATGTTTAATTTTTAACACCTGATTAATTAATCTTAACTGGATAAACGGAGAATATCATCCAGCGGATATAACCACTAATTGGTTCAAAGTTGTTAATCTAATTCCAGTAAAGTATTAATGGGGGCATTTCCCGGTTAAATCAACTTCCGAAGTCATCTAAAAAAAATTTTTTTAATTACACCATTTTGCGGCTTAAAGTAAACATTTTTATTGAAAAGTGAACAGATAGTAAATATTACACAACATTTGCATTAAAAAAGTAAATATTTTGTTTTTAAAAGTAAACAATTAGCTTGGTACGTAATTGTTCTAATGTAAGGTCAGGACTATCTTCAAGCTAATCAATTAATTAAAAAATGATGATGTGCCTTTGTCAATTTTACTGACTTTTGGCCACCTCTTGGTTTTTTTTTGTATGAACTTCATTTTTATATGCATTTATAGTTAACAAATGAACTTCATTACTCACAGAACTGTATCTTTGAGCACTTTGAGAATTCATTTTAAATAACTTAAATTTAGTTTATTTACAAAAAAAAACCACGAAAATAAATTGTTACTTTTTAATGCAAAATGCTGTGTACTACTATCTTGTTCACTTTTCAATGCAAAATGTTTACTTTAAGCCGCAAAATGGTGTAATAAAAAAATGGAGAATTGTAGGTCAGATAATCAATTGATATAACCATTAGGACCAAACAATTGTTTACAACTAAAGCTCGAGTTTTTTTGCTCTTATAGAAAACAAAACGTAATAGTAGATATAGTGCAAGTCACTTAGTCCCGCAACTTTTTATTGGTCGTGTAGATCCTTCAGATTCTCAAAGGTAACGACAAAAAATAAATCGACCTTTATTCATTTTGTTGATATTTCATGTTGTTGTTGGAGGATTTGAGTCTCAAAGTTGCGCAAGTTTATCGAATTAACTATGTTCAGATCTAAAGTTAACGCGTTACACACAGAAAAGTTATATTGAAGATTTTTTATCACGTGAATTTCCCAGATGGATAAACATAGCGGGCTTTCCCTGTGATTGGCTTATTTCATTTTGTGTAAAATGACGATCATTACCAAAATAAATTTTTT
>CAUDNR010000453.1:0-11321 GCA_958430865.1 Entrophospora sp. SA101
TGATGTTTATTTTGTGTTGTAAAAGTTAAATTATAATATAATACTTACCATCTGGTTATTATAAAGAAATAAAAAAACAAATTATTTAATTAGATGATGTTTATTTTGTGTTGTAAAAGTTAAATTATAATATAGTACTTACAATCTATGAAATAAAAAAACAAATTATTTAATTAGATGATGTTTAATTTGTGTTGTAAAAATAACAAATTATTTAATTAGATGATGTTTATTTGTGTTGTAAAAGTTAAATTATTATATAATACTTACTCTCTATGAAATTAAAAAACAAATTAATTAATTAGATGATGTTTATTTTGTGTTGTAAAAATTAAATTATAATATAATACTTATCAACTGGTTATTATAAAGAAATAAAAAAACAAATTATTTAATTAGATGATGTTTATTTTGTGTTGTAAAATATTTATTTACCTTTATAAAATTTAGCTAAGTATTATTTTATTATAAAGCAAAATATTAAATTATGATGTAAAAATACTACATATTTTTAAAAGTTATTTTCTGTGAGAAAAAAATACCTTCATTCATTTTTTTTTTACTAGGAGTGAGAATTTCCCAAGACCAGTGTGTTTATTCCTATTTAAGAAATTGTATTGTATTTGGCAAATAATAATTATTGATTTATTTGCATATTAATATTAGATATGCATAAATTTTTTATTTATATACAAACTGAATTTGGGCAGCTTGTCAGATCCCAACTATTTTGTACATCCATGGCATTCTGCCTCCTGACCAATAAGTTCCCAGGATTTGTGAATATGATCAGCAACACTTTCATAACACTAGATCCTTATTGGTTACGAAAGTAGGGCCAGGTGGATTGATCCACATTTGGGATTTGTGTACAAAGTAGCTTGGGCAGCACCTATAGTCTAAAACATAAATATATGAGTCTGGAACACTTGATATTGTCATGTGCACTGATTGTGGTAAAATCTCATGTATCTCATTTCTCAGATTTGTAAGATCAACAATGAATGACAGAACAAGATCATCATAATCTAGAGATTTTAACTTTTCTCAATTGATAGTTTTGAGAAAATCTCTGAATGGCTCAGTTTAAACCAAAATTTTCAGTTCGATTTCAGTTCAGTCTGGTTTTGGTTTTTAATATTATTGAGCACAAAAAAAAAATATATTTTCAATTACAGTCAAACCCTCACTTCAACAAACTTTTTGTCCCAGTGAATTATAATTAAATTCATGTTTCAACAATTTTTAAAATCTTGTTATACATTATGAAAAACATACTAATACAAAAATTCTTTGTTGAAATACAATTAGTAATCTTGTTTCAACAAATTTTGAATGAAATTTTCTTATATGTCCAGCCACTTTGTTGAAACAAGGTTTGACTGTGCAAGCCTCTTATATACAATTAAATTAATTAGTAGCACTATAATTACAAATGTTGCAATTTAATCATTGCAATTCAGTGATTTAATCCCGAAATAGCTCTTCAATTACTAGTATTAAATTGCAAAGTCTATGTTAAATACATTATAATGTTATAAAATGGAATAAATAAATTATAAAAATTATAAAAAATAGATTAATGCGGAATTAGAGAATTTCGGCCAATGAATTGGCATTAATTTCTGATCCTGGTAACACTTTAAATTTTTATGGTTTAGGAATAAATTTGGTTCGGTTCGGTTTACTCATCAAAACTGGCTCAAACTGAACTGTTAGGAGATGTAGCCCCATTTTGATTGACCATCTATTTTGAACACATCTCCTGAAATTATATAAGTTATACATCAATTGATTGATATAATATTAAAATTTGATTCTTTTATGAATAATTTACTTCCTATATTTATGATAAATGTGAATGTGATGTTATAAAATCATATTGATGATAACTAAATTTTTTGATCCCTGAAATCCCTATTAGTGCAAATGTTCACTTTGTCTGATTTTGTTGCAGCATGCCCCATTTTATCCTTCAATTCTTCTGTTGTACAAAAAATGTTCAATTTAGTGGATGCCTGGTAAAAGTCTTTTTGATTTAACAATAGTAATAGTAAATGATAATGGTATTAGTAAATTCTCTCAATATAATGGATTTAATGATGCTAATACTAATTAAATCTTGGTATAACAAATTTTGGAAACTTGTGCTAAATTGAAACTCACCATATTGGAAGCCTATAATATTTTGTATCTTTTCAACTACTTGTCAAGTAATGTTGGTAAAAAATCTTAGTTTTGAAGCGAAAAGTAATGCTGTTTTTGAATAATTATAAAAGCTTTTAATATTAATGGCACAGTTTTTTTTATAACTGTGGGTTACACGGGAATTTGATCAAGGGGCACCAATTTGACTAAGCATTTAGACAGAATTTACTGATCAAAAAATTTTACATATCAAATAATAAAATAAGAATTTCAAATGTGGTATACTCGAGTCTACCTTAGATCTTCTTGGATATCTTTAGTGGTGTTGTTCTTTTTACTTCCTGAAGCAAATTCAATCACAAACGAACGAAGACAGGAACTAAAGTAAGTTTAATAATTGAGATTTGATTTTAATTAAAACCAATCTTTGAATGACTTGTAATACTTACACGTATAGTTGCATACTCACACATCTTCTTTAGGTTGAAAGCTAAGGTATAGAAAATATTAATATTAATATTAATAACAATAATAATTCAAATGAGTCTGTAGAAGGTTGTAAATACTAAATGACTATATTAGGCTTCACTGAATAATTAATGTGTTCCTAGGAAATGTTTTATCATGGATTTGATTCTTACATGAAATATGCATTTCCATATGATGAGGTGTGAATTTGTCTATTTATATCAGTGAATTTATTTATTTGTGCATGTTTTTATTAACACTATATTTATTAGTTGAATCCAATTCATTGTGTTGGAAAAGGAAGTGACAGGATTAATTTGCAAGTGTATTATTAAAAGTTGATGATTTAAAATCTTTTAATGTTATATATTAAATTATTGTTTTTTCTTCGATTTCATTTTTTTCCCCTTCTCTTATTAGACATAATCCCATTAATGACGTTTTAGGTGATTATTCCTTGACGTTAGTTGATACTCTTGATACATTTATAGTGAGTTTTAATAAATTGATGATGATCTTTAAAATTGCAAAAAGACATTGACAGCAATAATGTTTAATATTTTAATATTTTGAATCTTTACTTTTAGGTTTTTAATGATACAAAGGGCTTTCAAGATGCTGTTCAAAATGTGATTGATAATGTCTCGTTTGATGTAAATAGTAAAGTACAAGTATTTGAACTAAATATTCGTGCGCTAGGCGGTTTGGTAAGTTTTTTTCATTTAAAAAAAAGGTGTGTTTTTTCAAATACAACTTTTAATATTTTTTTTCATTAGTTATCTGCGCATTTATTAGCAAGTGATTCGAGATTTGGATTTACGATCCCAAAATATAATAATGAATTATTAGATCTCGCATTAGATTTGGGTAAAAGATTATTGCCTGCATTTCAAAATTCAAGGACTGGTATTCCTTATCCGAGGGTGATTTTTTTTAAAAAATAAAACTCATTGAGAAAAAATTTATTGAATTATTATTTAATATTTAATATTTATTTTTTTTTTTTTAAAAAAAAATTCAAAGGTTAATTTGAGGTATGGCGTACCTAAAACTGAAACACATGAAACTTGTACTGCTGGAGCAGGATCATTAATACTGGAGTTTGGTGTTCTTAGTAGATTAACAAATGATCCAAGATTTGAAGTAGTTATTTATTATAACGAATAATATGGATAACATTATTATTTATTTGAGAAAATTATAATGAATATCATATAATTGCATTTATTTTTATATATGTATTATGGTCAATAGAATGCAGCAAGAGGTGCATTATTTGGTCTTTGGAATAGAAGAACAGATTTGAATCTTGTTGGAAATGTTATAAATATGCAGACAGGACAATGGGTTCATACAGCATCTAGCACAGGAGCAGGAATCGATTCATTTTTTGAGTATTTATTGAAAGCATATGTGTTGTTTGGTGAAATTGAATACTTTGAAATATTCAATGAAGCATACTCGGCAATATTAAGGCATATTCGTGACGAAACAGGATACTTATATCGTAATGTTAATATGATGAGTGGTAGTGTAATGTCAAATTGGATTGACAGCTTGTCCGCTTTTTTATCAGGATTACAGGTATATTCATATTCATATTCATATTCATATTTATATTATACGAGTATATATATGGTGTATGTTTATAGGAGGAAACCTTTTATTTAAAAATTTTATATATGTTTGTTTGATTGATTGGTTAGGTTTTGGCTGGAGATTTAGATAACGCTATTAAATCACACTTGATATATTATAATATATGGAAAAAATATCAAGCAATGCCTGAGAGATTCAACTTTTATATGAAACATGTTGAAATAGCATCATATCCATTAAGACCGGAGTTTGTAGAATCAACTTATTTTCTTTATAGAGTAAGAAGTTTTTCTTTATATACATAGGACTTAATATATCTAATGTTAGTCAGTTAGTTAGTTAGCTAGCTAATGAAAATTTTATTCTACATAATTTCATTTTATTTATGCAGGCGACACGTGATCCTTTTTATCTTGAGGTAGGTGAAATGATCCTTCAAGATTTGGAAACATACGCTCGTGTTAAGTGTGGATATACTTCCATCAAAAATGTTTTGACCAAAAAGTTGGATGATCGTATGGAAACTTTTGTTTTGAGTGAAACCTTTAAATATTTATATTTGTTATTTGATACTGGTAAACTATTTTTTACAGTCATATAATAAATAAATGAATAACACTTTGTTTATTGCAAGAATCGTCTAATCAAATTTTCATTAATAAAGATAATATGATTAATTTGTTGGATGATAATTTTGTCTTTACAACTGGTATGTATCTAGCATATGTATGTACATCATATGTGATTATTGTAATTTTCAAAAAAAATTTTTTTGATAATATATATATATCCTTTCTAGAGGCACATATTTTACCTTTATCCAGACAATATCTTAAAAAGAATTCGGATACTGAAAGAATTTCAGTCAGAAATGAGGATTTGGTATGTAATGTATATGAAAAACCAAAAGGAATTAGTGGTTCGATACTGGCACGACCTGACGTAGATTATGCTGGGGAATTGGTGGGATATAAAGAGTCGAGATTGCCACCCTTAGATCCTAATGGAAAATGTGAAACGCCCCAAACAAGCCCGTTAGTGTTGGAAGTTTCATTTGGTGAAGCCGATGTTCTTAACGATCTATCAAATCAATTAATATGGTTTAATAATGGAATTATTACCAATAACTTGAAAGGTTTACGTTTAGAATTATCAAGAAGAGTAGATAAAAGAGGCTATGATGTGTCAAAAGGTACTGGTAATTTCTAACTTTAAAAATTTAAAATTTTGTTTTTTGACATGTATTTGTTAACTTGCATAATATCTCTTGTAGTGAATGATTATAGGTAAGGTGGTATTGTGATATTTTTTCAATTGCACTCAAACCTCTATATCTAATCACGTGCCTTAAGTAGATGGGATTAATTACATGATAATTAAAAATTTTTTTTTCCTTCTATTATATGAAATTAAAAATTCGTTTTAAAATCTTAAGAGGTTTTCTTTAAAAGGAGTGTATCGAATGAATCTAATCCACATATTATATTATATATTATATTATATAGGATTTATCCGGGACAAGTTTTAGAAATTCGCGATCCAATAGTAAAAAATTACTGGGTAAAACAAGAATCGTATGAAGTATCAATAATCCGTGTCTATCCGAATCCTGGTGACCCAAACAGCTATTATGATTATCTATCTGCAACGGCATCATTTGGGCCCAAAATATTGGGAGGAAAAGAAGAAGAGTTGACATTTTCAAATCTTGTTTACTTATCATCATCACCATCACCATCATCATCATCATCATCATCATCATCATCATCATCATCATCACCATCATCATCATCATCGTCGTCGCCACCACCACCACCATCGTCGTCGCCACCACCATCATCATCATCACCATCATCACCACTTGGATGTAATGTGTATACACCAGAAGAACAAGATATTATTCGTGATAATGTATTACTTGTTAAACGAGGTGATTGTGAATTTGTGACAAAAGTCTTGAATGCACAATTAGCAGGCGCAAAAGCGGTTATAGTGTCGAGTAATGATAATATTTTATTTCAACCAGCATCACAACCTCAAACAGATTCTAGTTCGATTTTTATACCATGTGTTCTTGTCACAAAAGAATCAGGTATTGAAATGGAGAAATATTTTTTAAATAATTTGAAAAATAAGAAAAAAGAAAAAGAGACAGAAGGCACTGGTGGAAAAGACGACAAGAAAGTAGACTCTAATGTGAAAGTTCAAATATTCCCATATGAAGCTAACAAATCACTAAAGTTAAAAAATTTAGCAGGAAGTGAACTATTGTTAGTTATCCATGGACATGTTGTATATAACATTAGAGTCAACTTGAATGAATGATAATAAAAAGTAGACTTTTAATTTATTATATATTTGATAGAATATTTTTATCTGAAATATATATAGATTAATATATATACACAGGTAAACTCGATAAGCCGGACATTTATTTATATTATATTATCAAGTAATTTAAACAATTGATCGAGAGGGCTGATTTATCTATCGAGTTTACCTGTGTATATATATTATATGTAATTTGTGACGATCAACAAACAAAACTTCATCCATAGTTTAGCAATAAATAAAAATACAACAATTTTGACGAATTTTAATTATTTGTTTTAGATTATTAATTCATTGATATTCCAATCTTCGTAATTTCCATCAGGTAAAAACCTTCTAATCATTAATGGGATCTTTTTTTGATCAAGTTCTTTTCTAAAGATCTCAAGTGGATCTGTTTCATCACCACGATCAACAAGAATTGGAGCATTTATACTTTTTTATATTTATATATATATATATGTATATATATATAATTTTTATTTATTTATTATAACGTAAACCAACCAAAGAAAGGCACAAGGAATCATAAAATATCATAATAATAATGAAAGTCACAATTATAAACTTACCTGATTTGTAATGCCCTTGTACCTAATATCCTAGCCTTTTCATATTTTATCATAAATGGCGTAGTAGTTTTATCTTTTGCATGAACTTTTTTTTCATCATCGATTTTTTTCTGTTCTGATAAACCAAGCCCACCAGCAGAAAAAATTCCAATACCTCCAATATTTTGTAATTCATCTATTTTAATTGTTCAGATTCTCCTTCCTTATTATCTCCTTTTAAATCATCTTCTATTCCGTTAGGAAGTTCTTGATCTTCATAATCATCATCATTAAAATCTTCCATATAATCATCCTCATATATATATATATATATATATACACACACACAACATTTAAACCTGCTTTAATTATTTTTTACATTAAACTTACTATTGGATATGTATCGTAATCAATACTAGTTAATTTCAAAAAAAATTGTTAATAAATATTTTCATTTATTTTTTGGAGATCAATAAAAATTCGCTATCAGACATTTTTTCTTCTTGTTTGTCTCCAATAATAAAATAATAAAATTTTATATATAGAAAAGTAAGCCTGTAAAAAAAAATTTTAATAAATAGGAAAGGTAACACAAGTAATAAACATTTCGCGTACTTTTTGAAATTGATAAACAATACTTTGTTTTTATTTATTCTTTTACGTTTTAAAACAGATTTATTTTTCTCGCTCGTTTGTCAATAAATTTATAACTATATTATTTAATAATATTAATAATACTAGTATTTATTTAAGAATAATCTTGTGTCAATAAACGAAAAACAACGAAAAAAATGGTGAAGGAAAAATTGACACCTGTTAGAGTTGGAAATGTTGAACTGGAAAGTTTTGACACTAAAACAACACCCTTAACTTCTTTTATTTTACCTGATGATGATGATCTTGATAGTGTTCATGAAGAAGATTCTCGAAAAAATTCTGGTTCAACCATTATTGAGTCAACTTCCACCATCATTACTACTAATAATAATGATTATTTATCGCAAAGAAAACCTGCAGGAATTAGTGTAAACTTTAACAATGATGAATGATATTTATTATTCCATAAATAAACAAATAGTAAATAACCAATTGTTATTGTTATGATAAATTTTTTTTTTAGAAACGTAGAAAATCTTTTAAGCCAACAATACCTAAACCATTCAAGTTTCGTACTGCTGCACGCCCAAATTCAACATGTCATGATGAAATTCAAAAAAGATCACCATTTGTTCCGTTAGCAGCTAAAGTCAGAGACTTTTTGAAAAAGGACGAAAGATCAACATTTGGCGGTGATAAAAAGGTTCTTATCATATCCAATTATTTTTAGGAAAAAAAAAAAAGTAATCTTCAACAAATGAAGAATAATATTTAAAATTTAATAAAGGTTAATTGCGGACGAAAGAAACCGCTTACTATTCCAAGATCTCCAAAGTTACATGGTTCACTCAAATCGAAAGCATCTAGGTACATTTAAAATTAATTAAAGATTTCGATACATCAAGAGACTTGTATTCATTGTTTGTTATGTTTGTGCATTAGTGCCTCTTTATTTACTGAAGAACAACAAAATCAAAATAATCAATTTAAAGCCAAAACTCCTAATCAAAAGGTATTATTCATTCCAGTTTATTATTTATCTTGATCGTTATATAAATGGATTATAAATTTATTAGTGAGGATGTTTTTTTTTAAAGATTTTGGAATGTAGTGATTTAGGCTTACCAAAATTACAAAAGATCGAACCTCCTGTAACAGAATCTTTAGACGCAGACTCTCCTGAAAATAACGATAATACACAAGAAAAATTGGATCAAAACCATGATGAATTGGAAAATACTCGTTTATTCAAAGCACAACCAGCTCCAAGTGATACACAAGACGTAAGCAAACCTATTATTATTATCATTATCTATACCAGAATATAAGAATAAGAACATTATTATTATTTTAGAGATTACCACCTCGACATCATCATTCAACAACACATCCTAGACCATTTATTTTTGAGACTGATATTCGAGGAGAAAGGTATCAACAAATATTTCAGGAAAGGTTGAAGGGTCAATTGGAACACGAAAAGGAGAATCAATTTCATGCGCTGCCAATGCCAAACTTAGAACCTGAGATAATTAAAAAACCCGAGAAACCACAGCCAACGGAACCTGTAGAATTTCTTTTTCATACTGACATTAGGGTACAAGGTCGAAAATTGTTTGATGAACAAAGAAAAGAACGAGAAAGAAATAACAAGTTTGTTAAAGAACAAAAATATAAAGACGAAGAGGTAATAATGATATAGACAATTTTTTTGTCATTTCAAAAATTTCACAATATTAAATATAAATATATAATATAAAATATATTTATTTGTATAGAGACGTAAAGAAGAAGAAATTCGTTATTTAAGATCAGAATCGATTCCTCATGCACATCCGGTCAAACACTATCTACCAATAACAATACAACCATCCAATAAAAGACCTACCAAAGCAACTTCTCCTATTTTGGGTGAAAAACGTCGCAGGTATGAGCAAGTATTGCAAGACTCATAAAACAAAATTCACGCCTCCTGCAAAACGGCAACGAAATACATTTGTTCAAATGTATTGATCAAGCATATAAATGATGATGGTTAAATGATACAAATATTGAATTATTTTTTATAATAAAAATTAGTTATGCATAATATAATTAATTTCTAAATAAATAATTTTATGAAATAGAAATTATGCCAAAATAACTTTGATTTGTGATTTGAAAACCTGTCATTATCTTATTTCTTCACTCAGAAAATGGTATACATTTCCATTAATTGTTAAAATGTATGAATCTGTGTTGTTAATGGTGATATTTATGTCCATGCATGATATATATTATATAGTCATTTTGATTTTGATTTTATAATTATATATTATACTGGTAAATTTTGAACCCTGCAATCCCGTTTGTTGCAAGCATTCCTCTCTATATTTGACGCGCGTGAAATTCAAATTAGCTAATCAGAATTTGTATCCAAACACCCCACCCCAAAAAATTTATAAGAATGATTGGTTATCGACACTTGTCGTCACTCTAGTGCATCTCTTAACAGTCTGGACAAGTCATCTGATGGATGTGACAATATAACTAACGATCCAAATGATATACATTCCTAGAGTTTGGGAAACCATGTACGTAAAGGTGAGGAATCAAAAAATTATTATCGACTATGTTAAGCGCTCATTATTGGAAACATATTGCAAGTTACTTTTTGATTTACAAAACCATCATGTGGAGGAAGACTCCCAACGTTCACAGCACCTGGCCATAATTACGAACTGTTCAATTAAGCAGATTGGATTGAAAGTCCACAACTAATTAACATCTCAACTCCATGTTTTTGTTTTAAACTGGTTTCTAATGTATTAAAGCAACATAGTAATTATCAACTTCATCAACCAATTGAATTACTTCAAAAATTGAAAGACAAAGCCATCATTAAAAGCAGTGATCATGGCTGAATTCCATCTTTTACTTTAATTAAACAGATTTTTGATCAAGGAATGAGTAAAATAAGCATTATGAAATAGATGCTTTGACGGTGATATTTGTGGTTTTGACTTTAATTTTATACACACCAACTTTGTGCTGTGGTCTCGGGAGTTCTTCATCTGAGAATCATATTAAATCAGAGCCGTAGGCCAAGATTTTTTCAAACACTTTCACTCTCCATGATGCAAATTTTGTTCCTGTTTGGGAACTTCACCATCTCATCCCTGGAAATAGTGGTGAAGGTTCAGCAAGGTCAGATTTTGCAGCCATAACCACAAATAATAATGACTTACAGTTTCCTTTTTTATTGTCGAATTCGAGAGAGATGGCTTTGAAATACACAAGGATAATATTGTAGTTGTAGCTAGAACAGCATATGAATTCAATCGTATATTATCATTGTCACATGATCCATCAGAAGAAGAAGTCAACAGAGCAAGGACCCACATTGGGTTTGGTTAATAAAACTAATATTCGTTCGAGTACCATCAAGCCTATTTATAATCAAGAAGAGTCTACATTTGTTTATGTTCATGAGGACAATAAACTTTCGTATAACCTCAAAACAGGAGATGGTGATACAAATACACAAAATGTTCCAAGTTTGGTGACTTATAACAGGAGGGAACGTACTGGGAACACAAAATTAACAGGAGGGAACACAAAAATTTAACCCATGCAATTTTGTGATTG
>CAUDNR010000453.1:12321-25488 GCA_958430865.1 Entrophospora sp. SA101
TTTTAAACTGTATAAAAAAAATTGAAATCAATTGTGAAAATCCATTCCTTATATAGGACGTTCCCTCCTGTTGTGACTTATCTAAGGGAAAACATTTGTGCAGATGGTTTGTTTATACATCTAGATATAATTATATTTTAAAATCGGTGTTGCCTAAACTATCCCTTGAAGCTGTCAAGCCAAGGACTCGTCTTCATTAGTTGATCAGGAACTTAAAGTCCGTTAAAATACAATTTGGAGCTACACGATAATAAGCATACCAAAAACAACAATGTAATGGTGATATATTAATAGATCAACCAAATCCGTTATACTCAAATGAACAATTCGCAGCAATAAGTTCCGCAGAAATAAATTCCGCAGCAGCAATAAAATTTTCAACTGAAATACTCATTTCTGAAAAGATTAATAATAATGATAATATCGATGAGCTAAATAGAGTTATTTTTAGTTTTCGGAGTTAATTTACGAGATTAAAGTATTCTTAGTATTAGTATTGTGAAAATGACGAAACAATTCTTATTCTCCGTTTGAAGGGGAAAATTTTAAACAGTTTTTGTATCACTTGAAGTATTAATAATTAAATAAAACAAATAAAACATTTACTATTTTTTACACTTTGTGTCATTCTTTTTTTAGAAAGAACTATAAATAAAAAACAATATAAATACCTCGAAAATTCATTGGATTTTTTTTTTATAAACACAATTAACACTCAAAATTTCTTTTAAAGATGAACTCTAAATTTTACAGTAAAAATAAACAATTACATAAAATAAATACAAAAAATTTACAAAGAAAAAATTCCACAACCTCCATGATTCAATTTGCACACTTAAACAACAACAATAATCTTATCAATAACAACAATAATAATAATAATGGCAACAGCCACGAAGATGAAGATGAACTTGGAGCCTCAGGAAATATTTATAACGAACATAGAAGCCATCTAGAACAAGATAAAAAGGCTCGAAAAGAATTGGATACATTTATTCTAGAAGATGAATTATACGATCCAATATCAATATCTGACTTAAACGATGCTAATACTAATAATAATAATGTCAGTAATTTTTACAGCAACAGTAATATGTCATGGGAACATTATAAAAATGATTTCTTTATTTTTAATAAATAACAACATCAAGGGATGATGGATAGAATAAGGAATAAACGAGACAAACTTCAATTAGAATAATCCTTTTGGAATGAGAATATTTTTATCCACGCTTTTGATTTTCTCTCTTGTAAATAAATATATTTAGTATATTTAATTAACACTATTTTCTTTTATTGTAAATATCTTCAAATATATTTTTTTTCATTTTCATTTTATTATTTTCAATCCTTAGTTAGATTATATAATTTAGGTACATAAGTTATTTTTAACAATAATAAATATTGTTGTATTTTTACTCACACATTGTATATTGAAATTAAATAACAAATAATATTAAATAAATAATATTATTATTAATATTAATATTATTATAAATAGTATTAATATCTATACCAATAGCCGAAATTTCTGAATCTCCCAAGAACCGTGATTATTATAATTAATTTAATCGTTGAAAACCTTAAAATATTAAATATTAATATGGCAAACAAAGTTTAACATAACACAAATTAAATCACGATGCAAACGCACATGGAAATTTAATATTAATAATGGCACAAATAATTCCAAGGGCCCCAAAGCCACAATAACATTACCCTAAAATACCCAGCAACCCTAATTTTGTTTAATATTAATAATTAATTGGAGAATATTTTTTCTAGATTTGACATCTGATAAGCACATTGACAACTTTGCTCAATAGTCGAGCCTTTTTTTTAGATCAGTGGAATAAATTTTCATTTCTTGGAGAGGATTGGATTTTCTGCTTGATTGTTTCAATGAAGATTTTCTCTTTTTTTTTGAAGCAAAATCAGGTATTTCTCTTTTGTTTTATAATTTTGTAATTGAATAATATTTTATTGAGTTTCGATTAAGGCATTTTGTTCCGTAACTATTCAGGATCAGAGGAATTTGGCTCTTATTATAACCTTCTTTCTACAAGTTGATCTTGTTGTCTATCTTTGGGATCTATTTTTGGGGGAGTGGACTTTATCAGCCAATTTGAGTAAAAGCATATTTGTTAGGACCCGAAAGATGGTGGACTAATACTATGTTTGAATAGAGCGAAGCTAGAAGAAAAAAATTCTGATGTAGATTTGTAACGGCCCGATGTGATCGTCCAATTTTGGTATATTGGTGAAAGACTAATCGAGCCATCTAGTAGCTGGTTCCTGCCGAAGATTCCCCAGGATAGCAGAAACTCGATAATAGTTTTATGTGTAAAAGTTTTAAACATGTAAGAAGACTCAATTAGGTATTCGGTTATAAGAGTTTCTAGTGAGCCCTTTTTGATGATCAGAACTGGTGACGCGGGATGAACCGAATGTGAGGTTAAGATGTCAGAATTTACCTTAATTCAGCAATAAACTTTTGTTTTTCTTTGGCTCAGCTTGATATTTATAATTATCTCCTTCTTTATTGGAATCATCATTGACATATTGTTGACATTTAGAAGGAATAACATCAAGTTTATTTTTGATTCGTTGATTGGCTTGATTTTCAGCTTGTAATCGAGTTTGTAAACTTTGAGTGGCTATTTGGATGTTATTTGTTTATTCTTGATTAGAAGAAGTACTATCGTAACAATCGATTAGAGTTTGGTTAATTAATACATTTGGTGTATCATCAAGACTAGCTATCTACTCCTAAACGATTTTGGAGGTATTGGTAATTTTTTTGACGAGCTAAGTCAAAGGTACCATTTGTTAAATCTTCTTGGGCTACTTTTCGGTTTTGCTGCAGATTTTTACTTTTACATTTTTCTTTCTTTAGTTTTATTATTAGTGATTGTTAGTTTATTTTTAATTGATTATTTCGAAAGAGTTCAATTGTTTCCACCATTCATTGCTCCGAGCTGGGCCATTTAAAAAATGGCTTTTTCATTTATACTCGGTAAAGTTATTATATTCACGTATACAATTATTTGTGGTTTAGTTATTTTATTATTATGCATTTAATTTTTTTACAATAGTAAAAAAAATTTTGTTTAACAAGAATAATTAAAAAAACGATTAATCAAATTAATATTTTAACATCATCATTTGCTTTTTTTGGGTTACTTTTTATCCTATGTACAAACTATTTACCAGGACATATGTGCTTGACTAACCTTTTTGCTCAAATTCTCATGGCCAGTTAATAATATCTGGATCAAAGTCTTAAAGACAGCCAAAGGTATTCCAAGCAGAGATACAGAATCATAGATGTTAGCCGAAAATACCCTTAATAAATTATCATGCTGATATATATAAGTGACCGATTTGGGTGCTCCAAGGTCATTAATGTCTTTGTTTTTTTTTCAGTTGCTCAGGCTATGATCATCTCATCTTTGTTGTTGCCGAAGCAGGCCCTTTTGCCTCTTCTGTTTTTTCCAATACTACTATTGGTATCATAAATCCTTTTTTTTTATTTTTAATAAGGGAATATCTTTAAATTGGATTTGTATGTCAAAAGGAACATCTTGTGCAAAGTTGTGATGATGATTCGCTAGAGCTGGTTATAGCATTATTTAGTTTGTTCTGATGATAAAAAACTTGTATATTTTCCTTACCCTATAAATGGTAGCACAGTGTCTGGACATTTCAAACAACGTTTGTATGCCAGATGCCAACTTCTGATCTAGTTCAGAAAATGCAGTTTTTTAATGATTATTTTTCCAAGCAGTGAGAACAAAAAATATTTTTTAGTAGCCTTGCATGGGAACTGCAATATTTGTCGTATGCCCTAAACAATAAAGATTTGCAACAAACTGCCACGAAAACCGGCATCAACTATCCCATTTTTAACAGAGTTACATAAAGTTTTAAGCAAGCGTTTGTAATTCTCCATATCTGACATCATTGCAGATGCAGCTTTTACAAGAGTGGGCTCTGATGAATATTCAATATACATTCTTTGTCTATCAGGGAAAACATATGAACAGAGATTCGTGGAATTCTTAGATTGTGGTGAAATTGATAAAGACAACCGTGAAAAAAGAACTGCCAGTCGGCCATAGGATATGATGTAATCAAATCATCGACATCCACAATTGTCTTCCAAAAAGAAAAATTCTAATTGTAAGGTGTACAGTAGAAACAAGGTCAACGTCAAAAATTATGATTTTTAAGTTAATAACGCCACTATATTCAATTCGTCATAAAGATTAATTTTAGCTACCCACTTATAAAATCTTTGAAATAGTTACTTGGAATGCATATTTTTTTTATGATTTTCTCAAAATCATGACCTTGCATCTATTGCTATTGTCCACGCCCCAATTTTCTCACTTGCATCTTTATCAAAAACATCAATGAAGTCAAATAAGTAAAATGGATCAAACAATTTCAGATTTTCATGACAAATGCGTTGAAAGTTCTAATGATGTATTTGTGAACACAACGAATATTCCATTTGGCAAACATTGCAAACTCTTCTCAAAAGCAAAAAAGGAGAACCTTGGCCAGATTCATCAAGTGTAAAAGGCGTGCCTCATCAAATGAAAATACAAGTTTGAGTTTAAGATACGGCTGAAAAAACAAATTTGGATTGTACCAAAACCTTCTTCCAGAATTGTGCAAGTCTCTGTTTAGCATTCGATTCAGATGAAATTCTATTTGGCCTTTGGTTTGTTGTTAGGATCTTTCCAATTTTTAATAGTTTTCCAAAAGTCATCTTTGTTACAATATGATCACCAGCCTTTACAAGTACCAAAGGGTCATCTAAGCATGCGCAGGAAAAATCAATAAATTTGTCAATATCACAATTTTGAAATAGATTTGAAATAAATTGTGTTGTTGACGGGTATCTATCCTGTTCTTCTTTGACGGGACATTTACGTTCTTTAACCAGTACGAAGCAGCGGTTGTGACTTTCCACTTCTGCATTATTGAAAGAGACCAATATACAGCGTATAACAAGCGCTGTGTATTGCATCCATTTCTTTGTTTCATTCTCTAAATGATGAAATGAAAGATCTTCTGCTCCTTTATCCGATATTCAACATTGAGCAGCTCCCACAAGCCAAATAATAGACGAATCAAACATGCAACCTCATCATAACATATACAGACAAGAATGTGCACTATTAAATTGGAAATTTTAGATCAAGCAAATTTCTTCTTACCAGAAATTGTTCAATGTCATAGGTATTATATCACAAAATACTCTAACTTAAAAAAAGTAAAAAAAAGAAGATGGATAACTCCACTTATCATGTTCACCATCAATAATATAGGAAAAGAATGAGAAAAAACATACGTTAATTAATGTGTCTCATAAACAGTATACCAAAGTTCTTCAAATAATGGATGAAGAGGGCCTGCTATAATAATTCTAAACAAGACCAAAGTTGATGGTATATCGCTTACCAATTTAAAGAGCTAGAAATTCAGCAATTGGAGTTAGATGATGAGAGGAAAATATTAAATAAAAGAATTGAAGTTTGAATAGTGAATGAAAGGACCGTTGTGATAATTTTCAAACTTTAACTATCCTCCTAATAAACCTGGATACATATACCTTTCTAAATTTACTTAAATTCCCTTTTTTTCATTTAAACGAATTCTAATTCTAAATCGCTTTTAACTGACTTTTAACCACATCTCTCCTTCTCTAGTTTTAATCGCATCTCTTCTCCACCTCTCTCTTCTTTTAAAATGGATATTAAAAAAGAGTCCATGTTATTTAAAATAGTGAAATACTAATGATATTAATAAAGGGTAGGTGATGAAATTTTTTGATATTAGTGGTACAACCGTGGCGCTTATATACAGCAGCTTGGGCTCACAAGATACACACCCAATAAAAAATCGTTTTCCTAAAAAGGATATTTCAGCCAGATGAGATTTTGTTTGTCTGTCTTAACCGTTATTAATAAAGAAAACAATTACCACATTTGGAAATTAATTATCTCTTCTTTGGTCGAATTTTTGCCATTTTCTCTCACACAAGTTTATAATACCCATCAGGTTTATAAAGTAAAAATCTTAAAGCTGTTTTTGAATAAATATAGCTTTACATAGAGAGTCTATCAATATGAGAGAGAGGATTCATTATGAAGCTATAGTGAGTGATATAGCTTTATTTTAGATTTTGAATCTATTCATAAAAAATAATGGGAGATTTTAATATTAAAAACGATTGGTTACACGGATTGGAAATTTCTATTAGTTGCACGGTTTAATTTGATTATTATTATGTTTACTTGAATTAAAATTTGTGGCTGAAATAAGTTTACTTTCCTAAAAATTAATAATCAATATCAGAATTTTTGCGTTTCCTATCCCGCGTAATCGAAGATCTTCCTAATAAAAGGAATTTTATTTATTAATTTTATTGCCTTTATCAAGACAGACGTGCGGAATGTAACATTAAATCACATGACTAATTAAACGTTTCGAGTTCGGATATATGGCTTTTGCGGTATCTCCATTAATATAAAAACTCATAAAGAACCTATAGAGCATTTTTTAGAAAAATTGTTACTATATCGACAGGGTTTCTTGTATGGAGATGGACAATTGACAATTCCTTTTTCTTGCTAGAGAAAGAAAGTAAATTGTAAATCATTATTATGCAATAATTCTTCATTGTATTATTCACTATATCAGACCATTCATCATTATTATTATTACTCGTACTCGCTATTACTCGCTAATTAATTTTTTTTTATTCTACTGAAATTTTTTAATTATTATTAATTATCGTTACACTTTTTAAATACAGCATGAGTTTCGTGTGACTAATAATATTTTTGTTTCCCAATTCCCAAATTTCGAACACATATATCTTTTTTCACCACAAACGTGAATGTTTATATTTTTATCATTATTTATTTATTATTTTAATTATTTATTATTATTACAAATTTTCTTTTTTCTTTTTTTAAACACTTACAAAATCTGTTAGTGCTCTCATATAAATTAAATAATAATAGAGTTATTATTAGTGTTATCAAAAAATTATTTTAATTCATTTTGTTCCTTAAATTCCTTCCTTTTATTTATTTATATATAGATAATATATAAAAATTATAAATAAATCAAAGGGGTTTTTTTTTCATAGAAATATATTCCTTCACTTATAATTGTTGTATATAGCAAAGGCGGTGGGAAGTCCAAGAAAAAATTTTTTTTACCTAATTTACAAAAATGGCAGATAATTCCAAGGCACCAAAAGCTACAGATGATAAGCCAGTAAGTATTTCGTCTTTGTTAATTTATTTAATTTTACCAGGTGGAATTTTCTTCTCCTTTTTCCTTTTTCCTTTTTCTAGAGTAATTAAATATCGTTAAAAGATAATTTTTACGTCAAAAACAATAATAGTAATAATAATAAATTCTTAAGATATTGGGGGTATTAATAGAATAGAGTAAACATATATATAATACATACACAGGAAATGGGAGTATAAAATATGGAACTAATTTAATAGCATATATATAATTTCATTAAACAGTGAAGGAATTTTGTTTATTTAATTTTTTTATGAGGAAAAAAATTGTTTAAATATTTAGGCGTTAACTACTTTCCCTCTTACAATTTAAAAACGTTGGAACAATTATCCTTCTCCATCCATCTCCTCATTGTTCTTCTTAACTCAATTTCTAAGACAAATTTATTTTTATTTCAACTGAATTATTAATAATTAGGATCCAGCAGCAACAACACCTGCTGACAAAGCACCATCAGCACCAGCACCAGCACCAGACCCGCCACAATCACAGCCAGCAAAACCTGCACCATCACCAGCGCCAGCGCCAGCGCCAGCACCTGATAAACCATCACCAGCACCAGCGCCAGCTCCAGCACCCCCAAAAACATCTCAAGCTCCACCGCCGCCACAAAACACGCCAGATCCTCCACCTAAAGCACAACCCACACCAGACAAACCAGCACCATCAAATCAGCCAGCTCCTGATCCACCAAAATCTCAGCCGGCGAATCCTGATCCTAAAAAAACCGTAGTAGTTACTACTTCCACGCAAGATCCTATAACCATTACTTCGACTTCAACTTCCACATCATATCCTTACGAAACAATAAATCCATCTTCTATTAGCCCCACTTCAAGTAAAGCTAAACCAGCAGATAGTAATAGTGCTAATAGTGCTAATGATAGTACAAATGTAGTGACTGCTGCCATAGTTGTTGGAACTGTGGTGGTTGCTGCTGCTATAGGGATTTGGATATTCAGAAAATGGAAACTTTCGGTATTTCTTTATTTTTTATTGTTTTTTTATACTGAAAAAAAAAAATTATATACAATATTATTTATTATCTTTGACTTTTAATCGAATCTTTCTTTTTCAAAAAAAAAGCCTTCAAGAAATTTCAAAGAAAAAATTCAACCAGTTTCATATGTTTCTGAGCGAAGTCCAGAATCTGATACTGTGTTCTTACGTGAATTAAATGAACCATAACAACAACAACTAATATTATTTAAATAAATTATGTTTATTCAGTGAATTAATAATAATAATAATAATAATAATAATATTTTTTTTTTGTATTTTTAGTGACCCCTTCGCCTATCTTCTTTATATGTATGTATATGTATATGTGTATATATATATATATATATATATATATATATATATATGTGTGTGTATGTATGTATATATAAGATGTTTCCTTTCTTTATTTTTTATAATAATAATTATTTTTATTTTTGAGTATAATAATAATATATATATATATACAATGTATTATATATATGCAACTATAAATATATATAAAAATTATTTAAAATGGTGGTAATGCATGAATACATTTACATAAAAAAAAATTATCAAATCATTTGAATGGTAATGTATCAATAATTATTTTTGACAAATTGTGTTTTGTTCCATATTTCCATGCTGAGCTTATTGATATTTTAGTTGCTTTTTCAGGTTAACAATATCATCATTCTTTAGTTGATTATCGTTTGCTTACTCTTCTTTTTTGCTTTTTGTTCACTATACCAATGTTGTTGATCCATCCTCGTTGGTTATTTATATAGTATTTTTTGTGTTAATTCCAAATTTAGAAATGATATACAGATTAATATAAAAAATTCCTTTTCAAGGGTTGTGATCGTGTGATTATTGCATATATATATTATTAATACAGTCAGGGTTTTTACCGAATTTGGAAATACTAAATACTGTAATGATCGACTCTTATGAAAAATTCTAGAAGAAATTCTGATTGGCTAAATTCAATCAGGGATAATACCCTGTAATGATCGACGTTATGAAAAGAAATTCTGATTGGCTAAATTCTGTGCAGATCCTTTCGTTAATCTTTAATGAAAAAGGGAACAAGAAAAACATGACGAAAGCTTTATTTATTGGTCATATAATTTCCATAAAGTAATTAACTTGCACAAATTATCAAGAAAGATTATTCCTAACATTCTAAATTGTAATATTTCTTTAATTCTGAATTCAAATCATTCATTCACTTTAAAAAAAAGAACTTGTAATTATTCTCAAAAGAAAGGTTGTTTATCTTTAATTTACATTTAAGCAATCGGAGAGCTAGATAATTGAATCTTTAACATGTATAAATAACATTATAATTTCCTTGACTTAAAAAAGTAGTTGGAAAAATTCATAATAGTTAGTTAATAATTAATAAAATAATAAATAAAAGCTGACCTTTGAATTATATATTTTCGTAATGATAATAAACCTATCTCTAACAATGAATTCATGCTAATTCCATGCATAATAATTTCCTCTTATTTTATATTTGTCCTTCAGTGAGGTAATATTTAATAAATTTGGTTTAGTGAAGACATACCTGACTTGAGAGTAAAGAGTAAATACATATTAATATTCATGGATGTTATGTATATTGGAAGAAATTGTATTATTGTATTGGTATAAACATTAAATAAATGCATCATCATCATAGATTTTTTCCATTTCACCTTACCCATTAAATATAAACCCTAATAATTCATAAAATAATTTAATAAATTTAATATATGTATAAATTTAATAAATTTAATAAATTTAATATATATGTAACTGATAAATATTATTTTGAGTAATTCTTACATGTAAAGCGAAATTACATATTCATTGATAGGCAACTGTCTGAACTAGAAGTATATTCTATAAGTTTTATTCTATATATTCCTATGTTACTATTAATAAGAAATTAATTAATGAAATTACTCTTTTTTAAAGTTAATCAACAAAAACATTCTTTTTTTAAACTAATATATTTGAGATCCAGAACTTACTGAGGACCTTAGTTAATAGTTAATCTGAAACTGGAGGCTTTATACTATCTATTCCTCTCGTAGTACTTTTTAAATTATTAATATTAATAAGAATTTTTGTAAAAAATTACAAGATTTTCCTCTTTTTAGCTCTCATTTACTTTTTGAAGTCTGGGTGATTATTTTAAACTCTTTGGTGATTATTAAAATATGAATGTTTGTTTGTTTATTTTTATGATATGGTTTAAAATTACAACAAAATTTTTTTGTGTAAAGTCACATGAAACATGAAGTTTTTACAACGGAAATGAATGCACAAGAGCCTATTAAAATTGTGTAGATCATTCTAGAATCGATTTCCAAATTCGGTAAAAACCCTGACTGTAATAAAAAAAATAGCTTTTTTTGCAGAGTAGGGTTCCTAACTATAATCCTACCCCCATTTGAATATTTTTAATGTAATGATTATGAGTATTCAAAATAAATACAAGTATCTGAAATAATTATGCATATCTGAAATAATTATGAATTTCCAAAATAAATATCAAAATAATTACAAATATTTGAAATAGTTACAAAATAAATTGTATGTATTAAAATACCCATTTCAAAATTTTTCAAGGTTGTACAAATTAAATATTTAATTTTTGAGGATAAATTTATTTATTAATCTTAATCAAATCAAATCTTAATTTCTGAGGATGCCAATTGATTTGGTGAAATGGGCTGTATGTATATCATTAAGAGTGAGCATAATAATTCAACACTTAAACACTTGGCATTCACAATCAGTGTTGGCAATGGACTTATTGGACCAGTCCAAGCAGTCCAGTCCAATAAGTCCAGGTCAAATAAATCTATTGGACTCTGGACCAATTCTAAGGGATAGCCAATCATATTTCAGCATTTAAATTAACAATGACCAATAAAAATCAATTTTTTCACATCATCACCTTTTATAGATATGATGAATATTTTTTATGTTGGACTTTCTATTTGTATATATTACCATAAAGTCTGGAAAGATAGCACCCCTCAAAAGATAGCACCCCCCTACTTTAAAACAATCAAGTGTCAATATAAAAAAAATGTTACACATATGTAAAAAGGGGATGCTATCTTTCCAGACTTTACAGTAATGATATTTAAATAAAGTTATTATTTTTATCTTATTCTTTTTTAATAAATAAATACACTAAATTCATACCCAAGACTTTTTTATTTGGATTAGAAAGATTTTGTAAATTATTTATTTCTTTAGATGATGTATTAATAAAACCTTCACCATTATTATAAAGTTCATTTTCAATTGTAGTTTCTGTAAAATTGTCAGTGACCCAATTTAACCATTCTTCCTCATTTGAAAAATTATTTCAAAAAAATTTGCAATTCAACAAATGATTATGACAAGTTATTTAGTTAAAGTTATTTTCAATTCATTGATATTTATATTAGAGCTCTTACAAGCAATGTGGATTAAGGTTTCTGGTTGAAACTGCTTCTATTAGTAGCTGAAATTGCCCAAATACTTTGGGCAAAAATTATTTTTTTTTATAAGCCTAGTGGTATAATTGGAGTCTATACAGACTCCAATTATACCACTTAATTCGGACTATAACCATACCCTATAGTAGTTGGACTATAACTACCCCCAAAAATGACGTGAGAAAAGTGAATCACAACACACTTTTCAGGGTAGTTATAGTCTACCAATTGGTGACGTGCAAATTGCACTTGTCACGCCATTCAAGAGCCACCAAGGTGTGCCGTAGCTTAACGATTGCAACCGATTTTTGTCATCACCTCCATATGTGACATATTGTGTGCTGGTTTGATGATTGTGGCCAATTTCTGTGGCTGATTTCTGCCATTAGGCTACATGGGTAAAAATATATCTGATGATGCATTCAGTCATATATCATCATTTGTGGGCCCAATGTGAGGGCTATGCCCGAACCTGGCATGTAGTGCCTTAGCTTTCTGGTTAATTCCTCGATTAGGGCCAGAGTTGAGGCACATAGTGCCAAAATAGTATTCATGACCTGGATTTGTATGATGTGTTTGAATACCGATTAAGGATGAGGCACATAGTGCCAAATTGCTAGCAATTGTTAGCTTTGTATAATTCATTCAAATATCACCTGAGAATGAGGCACATAGTGCTGAATTGTTAGCAGTTATTTGGTAGACACCCAAAGCATAATTTTATATTATATATATCTGTAATAATTTTACTTTGACATGCTACTGATTTAGGATAAGGCACTATGTGCTAAATATTATCCCACTTGGTAGTCACCCAAAGCATAATTTTTATAATATATATCTTTCTGTAATAATTATTCCTTGGGGTACTACCAAATAATAGCTATGTTTCACACTCTTTGATCCCCTTCTCGTGCAGTTGATATTTTTATATATCGAAGCACATAGTGCCGAATTGTTAACTGTTATAATGCACTCAAATATCGCCCGATGATGAGGCATATAGTGCCAAATGTTATCCTACTTGATAGTGTCCCAAAGCGTAATTTTATATATATCTGTAATAATTTTTCTTTGGGATACTACCACTTCACATTAGTGGAACTAGTAAAGCTAAAAAAATCTTTATGTCTCGGTATACCTTTGGATACTATTATATTAAAATACTTTGGGATACTATCGTTTCATATTAAAATACTTTGAGATACTATCGTTTCATATTAAAATACTTTAGGATACTATATTTCATATTATACAGTCTCCAGCGAAAGTAATGGCGGTGATAATTTTTTAAAAACTAAAAATTTTTAACAAGCAACTATCAATAAAATTTTATTTTTAAAACGCCTCTAAGTAAAACATC
>CAUDNR010000454.1:8480-24064 GCA_958430865.1 Entrophospora sp. SA101
TCTATTAATTTCCTTTCAATAATAATAAAAAAAAAATAAAAATAAAAATAAATAAAGCAACCAACTAAAGTACCAATTAATAATCCGTAATAAGCCCTCTCAATGAAGTAGAAGCACTCAAGCAGATTTTGACAAGGCCTTGCCAATACAAACAAGACCGGGACTAATTGCCACATGCGTACTACAAGGAAGATGACTTTCTTCGCTTCCCTTAGCTGCTTTTCCAGTATCCATGTCTTTCGTTGTATTCCATAAATTTCTTATTGTTTCAAAGATTTCTTCAAATGATGGTTCCTTATCGTAATCTTTAGGTGGGTTATCATGCCCAAAGTCAATACTATTATTGTTATTGTTGATATTTTCAGAATTATTGTTTTTGATTTCATTTCTATCAGTAATATGAATCTCCGACCTTCTTTTTTTATTTAAATTTTCATGTGAACCAGAAGATTTATCTTCTTGTTCATTTTCAAGTCCACGTTTCTTGTTTGGAAGAGTTAGTGACATGGATTTATTGGCTATAGGAGGTATGCTTTGGACACTTGCTGGCATAAAGTTATTTGTATTTAATTCTCTTTTGACACCTTTTTTGGCATCCTCAACAAACTCAAAGTATTTGCTAAATTGTGTCATCAAATCATCTGCTTGTTTTAATGAAAACAAGTATTTTCCAGGTAGTGCTTTTAATTGGTCATCGATCATGTATTTCAATACTATAAATTTTTGTGTGCCAGTATGAGATTTAGTATGGTGGTATAAGTAAGGAAGTATTTTGTCAGCATTGTAGAACATTGGTTTTAGTGATTCAAATTTCTCACGAATTTTTGCCTTCTCATTATCACTAAGATTGGTAACTTCATGTGCTATTACTCTTTTTTCACGAGTTTTAGCATCAAGTTCTCTAATTACATCACGAGCAACAGCAAATTCTTCTGTTTTAATAGTGCCATCATTTGATTGGTTGTTATTGTTGGTTTTATTGGTTTTGTTATTATTTTTACTGCCACCGCCACTATTATTATCTATTATCGATGTATTATTAACTTGAGCAACTGATGAAGAAGGTGTTACTAACGATGTAGAAGTATTATGACTTGATTGTTTGACGCTTGGTTGAGTTTGTTGAGGTATGGAAACATTATTTATATTATTATTTGTTGATTGCTGTTGGGGTGGTTGAACAACCGTTCTTTGTCTTTGCGTGTGAATTGGTAAATTAGGAGTAGGAATTATCATTGAACGAGAGTTTAATTGGTTATTTAAGGCTGGTCTGACATATGATGCGGTATGATTTTGTTGGTTTATAAGATTACGAGCAACATTATTATTGGCAACAACAACAGGTGTATTTGTAGAATTCATAGTATTTTGGTTGTTATTATTTGGAGAATGTATAAGATTGGGTCTTCGTATCAGTTGTTGTGGTTGTTGTTGCTGCTGTTGTTGCTGTTGCTGCTGCTGCTGCTGTAGTTTTTGATGGTGTTGAATTAGTTGAGCTTTGGCAAACTGATTTAATTGTTGAGTTATGGGATTATTTATTGTTTGAGAAGGAAATGATGGTGTTGGTTGTGTAGAATTGGCATTAATATTAATAGGATGAGCTAGAGATTGTAAATGAGCCATATTTGCAGGTTTAATATTTTGATTAATTAATTGTATGTGTTGTTGTTGCAATGGTTGTGTTTGTGTTTGTGGTTGTGGTTGTTGTGGAGAGAATTGGGCAGGCGTAGTAGGTATGGGTTTCTGATTGTTAACCACTTGGTTAGAATTAGAAGCCAAATCACTATTATCAAACGTTTTTTCTTTTGCAGCATAGTCTTGTTGGTTCATTGATGTTATTCTTTTTAGAAGTTCATTGATGTTACCAGTGCTCATTGGTGTTGTCATTGTCCTTGTTTTTGTTTTTGTTTTTGTTTTTGATTTGGTTGATTTTATCGTTGTCATTGTTTTTGTCTTTATTCTTGCTATTGTTATTATTATTTTTATTTTTGCCATCGTTGTCATCATCAACAGTGTCGTTTTCTGGATGCTTTAGTTGGTTGCTTTATTTATTTTTATTTTTATTTTTTTTTTATTATTATTGAAAGGAAATTAATAGATAAATATTTGCAATTCTATATATTATAACTTCTTTGATATTTCCTATCATCTGTGCTACAATCAAAGCACTACATCGTTGTTTATTGTTTCATCTGATTGATCAATAAACAAACTTCATTGTGTTGAGTTATTGCTTTATTGAACTTCCATCCTAAATTGATCCATCTTTCTATAGAATGATTTATACTTGTAATATAATTTTGTTTATTATTGTTATTGTTAGAATCCTTATTTATATTATTAATTTTTGTTGTTAGGTCTTCTTTTAATCCTATTATTATCATTTTCCCAATTGACAACATAGTTGGCTGCTTTATTTATTCTGTGTAAATACATATATTTACAAATTTAGTATTATATAATAGAATTTGTTTTTCATTTATCTTTTCACTCTTCTATCTATATTTATATAAATAAAGGGTTGATTAAGTTTGAATGAATTTCTGAATATAAGTATTTAAAATTTGTGAAGTAAACGATTGGCTTTTAATGGTTCGTGAAACAATTCTCCCGTTGATTTCAATTTTATTAAGAATTGGTTGTTTACTTTTTGATATGTATACTTTTTTTACTAAAGCTTGATTTTGGGGCAACACTGGTATGCTAATTGAACTCTTACACAAGGAGATATTGTACAGTTGGAATGACTAATGAATATCGTTCACCACAGACATATACGTAGTGTTTCCAACAGACTAGGCTTGTACAATCTCGTAGAATTATCAATGGCAAGGTAATTATCGTCAAAGTACGTGGTACTGTTGAGCGTATCAATACATTGTGCATTTCATTAAAGTGTGGATGCACTATAAAGTCATTCAACAACTGCCATTGCTATTACTGATGCACCGACCTTCTCAAACACTTACACATCTATCTACACCACCACCAGTCAATTTATGCTTGGCATTCGAAACACTTTCAAGATCAAAAAGGTCCGATAGAAGTCTTTTTCGTGATTAGGGAGATTGTCTGGTCATTAATTATATGGAGAGATGTTTGGGTCCCTTTATTTAATATGTTATCAGATTTTCTCTTATAATAATTTTTTTTTCTATAATATATGTCTTGACGTCTTTATCTAAACAATTTAGTTTTCTTTTTTGTGAAGATGAGCATAGCATTAGAAATGTGTATATATATATATATATTTCGCGCGTGGTTTTTGAATAGTTACTTGAAAAAAAAAATAATGAATATTCTTTGTTTAGTGAACTTTTTATGGCCATGACTATTATTTTATTGTTAATGATTGAAAACTCCAAATACATATATGTTGCTTGCTTCAATTTGTAGAATTCTAATTTTTTAATATTTGATTTATATAAGCCTGACATTTTCCACAAGAGAAAGATATAAACATTATCGTGGTGTTTGTAAGGTCATATCCACGAGGGAGAGAGGGAGAGAGAGACGAATAGTCACGATCATAGGTCAAATAAGTATAGCAGTTTTATCACCTTTGGTGGACTGACACCATATAGCGAGGAAACGGTTTTATTTCATTTAAACTTAATTATCCTTTTTAGACTTGTGGATTATAGATACCTATTTTCCAAAAAGTTCCTTTGAAACTGATTTTATCTTATTTATCTTTAATAAGTAAAGAAACTACAAATATCCTGTATTTACAACTGGAATGGTTACATAATAAGTCTGATATTCAGGATCCGATGAACTTAAATATTAAAAAAAGAAATTAATTATTAATTATTATCACAATTGAAATTGCCACATAATAATAATTTCAGGGTTAAAATTATTATTTAACATCACAATTGCAGTGTTGGCATTTGGCCGAATGGCCAATAAAATAGATACGAAAATTTTTTTGGCTACTAAGGTAATATGATTGTGATATCATTAACTGTTTTATAGTATTTATCTTGTTCACTTTTTTCAATCACGCATTCAACAATGTCCTAATTGGAATGGTCAAGAGTGTAGATTAGGTAAATATTGGGTTTGATTTTTTTTTGTTGGATCATTTAACTTATTGACTATGTAGTGTGGTTAAATTTTGGTTTTTGTGTGAACGCGATCATACAAAAAGAAAAACGTATGAGCAGTACGTGCCAAGTACAAAATCTTTAAAATATTGAAATAATCCACGTTGTACATGAATTTGATAATAACACGCATCAAAATACTCGGGTTTGAGGTTTGGTCATTCTTTGCTTGGATTGATAATTAAAATATTATATTTTTCATCAAGTACAAGCTTAAGTGGTGTGTTGGCACTTGATATTTGAATTGTTTTTGAAGATTGTTGATTTTTTGATAGTGCCAAATTAAATATATTTATAGTTTGTAGTTATAAGTTGTTGACGGATGGATAATTCGAACAAAATGAATAGTTCAACAAATAACGAATAGTTCAAATATGAATAGTTGAAATAATTTTAATAATAAACTAATAACTACGTCTATCTATTCCTATTCAAGCTACTCGCTCAAAATTTTCTTTACCCAATTTAGAAAAATTTTTGTATGAAAAAATAATTTAGATCAAGTAAAAAAAAAAAAGCGAATATTGCATTCCTTGTTTAATACATGCATACATATATAGGACGTTTTTCAAGTAGAGACGATTTAAAAAATCATTAAACTCATCAATTTCTCTAATATTTACAATTTCAAACTTCTAATATATCCATATTTACAAAAAAGAAAATAATAAACTATTCAATAATAATTGTCTACCTGATATGTTGATTTCATTGTCATGTCCAAGTTTGCAAACAATCTTGCCGTTTTCATTATTTCCTTGTGATTAAATTGATATTGATATTAAACCAATTTTTCTATTTATCTTCACAAAATTCAATTGGTTTCACTCTTTTTCAAAAACTTACTTCATTCACGTTTGCATTTCTAAGCATTGTCTAAAGAAAGTGAATAATAAATTCTGTCAAATTTCGAGTTCTCTAAAATATTCATATGAATTTTAAGTTTACCTTTACAACACCACGAACACTCCCAAAAGCATTTTGAGCTTTATCATTTAATTCTGTTTTTTTCATTATTATTAATTTTCATTAATTTTCAGGAACTGTGTCTCAATTTGGAAATTACTTAATGAAAATTTTTTTATTGTTTCCATTTAATTTGTATTTACTAACCAAAATCAATATTAAAAAAAAATTTCCCTAAAAAACCAATACAACAAAGGTTAAATAATATAATTTCGAAAATGTCTTCATTTAACAACAATAATAATAACAATAATAACCTTAATAATCTTAATAACCTCAACAACCTCAACAACCTCAACAATCTTAACAACCTCAACAACCTCAACAACCTTAATAACCTTAACATTAATGGCAACAACAATCACAATTGGCGCCAATCTTTGAAGGAGGGAGAGCGTAGACAAAGTCTTATGCGTTTCTTAAAAGCTTGGGAAATTTTTAGTAATATTAAAGCAACTTCTGACCAACGTTTAATAGAAGTAGCCAGGAAGTGGGAAAGTGAAGCTTATGATAATGCTACTTCTAAAGAAGATTACGATCGCTTAACCAGTGAAAGACTGGCAAATATACGCAAACAACTTCAAGAAAAACAGCAGCAGCAGCTACAACAACAACAGCAGAAACAGCAGCAGCAGCAACAACAACAACAGCAGCAGCAGCAGCAGCAGCAGCAGCAGCAGCAGCAGCAGCAGCAGCAGCAGCAGCAGCAACAACAACAGCAACAGCAACAACAACAGCAACAGCAGCAGCAACAGCAACAACAACCGCAAACTAATTTACAATTAAATCAGCAACAATTACAAATCTTGCAGCGACAAATAATCCAGCAACAATTATTGCAAAACCCACAATTACTATCACAGCAACAACAATTATTACAACAAAATCAAAATCCACAATTACAACTACCGCAGCAACAAAATTTAATCAATGCTCAACTTCTTCAGCAACAAAAAATTGCTCAAATTCAATCACAATCAGTTCGTCCAACTGCAGAACAATTACAACAATTACAACAATTACAACAATTACAACGATATAAAAATCAACAAATGCTTCAATTTATACATACAGCTCAACAAAGACCAGAGTCATTGAACCCACAACAATTGCAGTATTATCAACAATTATTAAAAGCTCATCCTTCAATACTACAAATACAAAGACCACCTACTACTGCTGCTGCGGCTGCTACTGCCCAACTACTTATTCGTCCTCAACTAGGACATCCGTCACTGCAGCAACAAAATGTTTCTCCTCAACTTGTTCAACAATCTCCAAATCCTAAACAAATACCAAATCAACAACAGCAGCAGCAGCAGCAGCAGCAGCAGCAACAGCTTAATAAAATGGTAAATAATACTCCCTCTGGTCAAAATAATAATAACAATGACAATGATGCTACTACGAGCACTGGTAACATCAATGAACTTCTAAAAAGAATAACATCAATGAACCAACAAGACTATGCTGCAAAAGAAAAAACGTTTGATAATAGTGATTTGGCTTCTAATTCTAACCAAGTGGTTAACAATCAGAAACCCATACCTACTACGCCTGCCCAATTCTCTCCACAACAACCACAACCACAAACACAAACACAACCATTGCAACAACAACACATACAATTAATTAATCAAAATATTAAACCTGCAAATATGGCTCATTTACAATCTCTAGCTCATCCTATTAATATTAATGCCAATTCTACACAACCAACACCATCATTTCCTTCTCAAACAATAAATAATCCCATAACTCAACAATTAAATCAGTTTGCCAAAGCTCAACTAATTCAACACCATCAAAAACTACAGCAGCAGCAGCAGCAACAGCAACAACAGCAGCAACAACAACCACAACAACTGATACGAAGACCCAATCTTATACATTCTCCAAATAATAACAACCAAAATACTATGAATTCTACAAATACACCTGTTGTTGTTGCCAATAATAATGTTGCTCGTAATCTTATAAACCAACAAAATCATACCGCATCATATGTCAGACCAGCCTTAAATAACCAATTAAACTCTCGTTCAATGATAATTCCTACTCCTAATTTACCAATTCACACGCAAAGACAAAGAACGGTTGTTCAACCACCCCAACAGCAATCAACAAATAATAATATAAATAATGTTTCCATACCTCAACAAACTCAACCAAGCGTCAAACAATCAAGTCATAATACTTCTACATCGTTAGTAACACCTTCTTCATCAGTTGCTCAAGTTAATAATACATCGATAATAGATAATAATAGTGGCGGTGGCAGTAAAAATAATAACAAAACCAATAAAACCAACAATAACAACCAATCAAATGATGGCACTATTAAAACAGAAGAATTTGCTGTTGCTCGTGATGTAATTAGAGAACTTGATGCTAAAACTCGTGAAAAAAGAGTAATAGCACATGAAGTTACCAATCTTAGTGATAATGAGAAGGCAAAAATTCGTGAGAAATTTGAATCACTAAAACCAATGTTCTACAATGCTGACAAAATACTTCCTTACTTATACCACCATACTAAATCTCATACTGGCACACAAAAATTTATAGTATTGAAATACATGATCGATGACCAATTAAAAGCACTACCTGGAAAATACTTGTTTTCATTAAAACAAGCAGATGATTTGATGACACAATTTAGCAAATACTTTGAGTTTGTTGAGGATGCCAAAAAAGGTGTCAAAAGAGAATTAAATACAAATAACTTTATGCCAGCAAGTGTCCAAAGCATACCTCCTATAGCCAATAAATCCATGTCACTAACTCTTCCAAACAAGAAACGTGGACTTGAAAATGAACAAGAAGATAAATCTTCTGGTTCACATGAAAATTTAAATAAAAAAAGAAGGTCGGAGATTCATATTACTGATAGAAATGAAATCAAAAACAATAATTCTGAAAATATCAACAATAACAATAATAGTATTGACTTTGGGCATGATAACCCACCTAAAGATTACGATAAGGAACCATCATTTGAAGAAATCTTTGAAACAATAAGAAATTTATGGAATACAACGAAAGACATGGATACTGGAAAAGCAGCTAAGGGAAGCGAAGAAAGTCATCTTCCTTGTAGTACGCATGTGGCAATTAGTCCCGGTCTTGTTTGTATTGGCAAGGCCTTGTCAAAATCTGCTTGAGTGCTTCTACTTCATTGAGAGGGCTTATTACGGATTATTAATTGGTACTTTAGTTGGTTGCTTTATTTATTTTTATTTTTATTTTTTTTTTATTATTATTGAAAGGAAATTAATAGATAAATATTTGCAATTCTATATATTATAACTTCTTTGATATTTCCTATCATCTGTGCTACAATCAAAGCACTACATCGTTGTTTATTGTTTCATCTGATTGATCAATAAACAAACTTCATTGTGTTGAGTTATTGCTTTATTGAACTTCCATCCTAAATTGATCCATCTTTCTATAGAATGATTTATACTTGTAATATAATTTTGTTTATTATTGTTATTGTTAGAATCCTTATTTATATTATTAATTTTTGTTGTTAGGTCTTCTTTTAATCCTATTATTATCATTTTCCCAATTGACAACATAGTTGGCTGCTTTATTTATTCTGTGTAAATACATATATTTACAAATTTAGTATTATATAATAGAATTTGTTTTTCATTTATCTTTTCACTCTTCTATCTATATTTATATAAATAAAGGGTTGATTAAGTTTGAATGAATTTCTGAATATAAGTATTTAAAATTTGTGAAGTAAACGATTGGCTTTTAATGGTTCGTGAAACAATTCTCCCGTTGATTTCAATTTTATTAAGAATTGGTTGTTTACTTTTTGATATGTATACTTTTTTTACTAAAGCTTGATTTTGGGGCAACACTGGTATGCTAATTGAACTCTTACACAAGGAGATATTGTACAGTTGGAATGACTAATGAATATCGTTCACCACAGACATATACGTAGTGTTTCCAACAGACTAGGCTTGTACAATCTCGTAGAATTATCAATGGCAAGGTAATTATCGTCAAAGTACGTGGTACTGTTGAGCGTATCAATACATTGTGCATTTCATTAAAGTGTGGATGCACTATAAAGTCATTCAACAACTGCCATTGCTATTACTGATGCACCGACCTTCTCAAACACTTACACATCTATCTACACCACCACCAGTCAATTTATGCTTGGCATTCGAAACACTTTCAAGATCAAAAAGGTCCGATAGAAGTCTTTTTCGTGATTAGGGAGATTGTCTGGTCATTAATTATATGGAGAGATGTTTGGGTCCCTTTATTTAATATGTTATCAGATTTTCTCTTATAATAATTTTTTTTTCTATAATATATGTCTTGACGTCTTTATCTAAACAATTTAGTTTTCTTTTTTGTGAAGATGAGCATAGCATTAGAAATGTGTATATATATATATATATTTCGCGCGTGGTTTTTGAATAGTTACTTGAAAAAAAAAATAATGAATATTCTTTGTTTAGTGAACTTTTTATGGCCATGACTATTATTTTATTGTTAATGATTGAAAACTCCAAATACATATATGTTGCTTGCTTCAATTTGTAGAATTCTAATTTTTTAATATTTGATTTATATAAGCCTGACATTTTCCACAAGAGAAAGATATAAACATTATCGTGGTGTTTGTAAGGTCATATCCACGAGGGAGAGAGGGAGAGAGAGACGAATAGTCACGATCATAGGTCAAATAAGTATAGCAGTTTTATCACCTTTGGTGGACTGACACCATATAGCGAGGAAACGGTTTTATTTCATTTAAACTTAATTATCCTTTTTAGACTTGTGGATTATAGATACCTATTTTCCAAAAAGTTCCTTTGAAACTGATTTTATCTTATTTATCTTTAATAAGTAAAGAAACTACAAATATCCTGTATTTACAACTGGAATGGTTACATAATAAGTCTGATATTCAGGATCCGATGAACTTAAATATTAAAAAAAGAAATTAATTATTAATTATTATCACAATTGAAATTGCCACATAATAATAATTTCAGGGTTAAAATTATTATTTAACATCACAATTGCAGTGTTGGCATTTGGCCGAATGGCCAATAAAATAGATACGAAAATTTTTTTGGCTACTAAGGTAATATGATTGTGATATCATTAACTGTTTTATAGTATTTATCTTGTTCACTTTTTTCAATCACGCATTCAACAATGTCCTAATTGGAATGGTCAAGAGTGTAGATTAGGTAAATATTGGGTTTGATTTTTTTTTGTTGGATCATTTAACTTATTGACTATGTAGTGTGGTTAAATTTTGGTTTTTGTGTGAACGCGATCATACAAAAAGAAAAACGTATGAGCAGTACGTGCCAAGTACAAAATCTTTAAAATATTGAAATAATCCACGTTGTACATGAATTTGATAATAACACGCATCAAAATACTCGGGTTTGAGGTTTGGTCATTCTTTGCTTGGATTGATAATTAAAATATTATATTTTTCATCAAGTACAAGCTTAAGTGGTGTGTTGGCACTTGATATTTGAATTGTTTTTGAAGATTGTTGATTTTTTGATAGTGCCAAATTAAATATATTTATAGTTTGTAGTTATAAGTTGTTGACGGATGGATAATTCGAACAAAATGAATAGTTCAACAAATAACGAATAGTTCAAATATGAATAGTTGAAATAATTTTAATAATAAACTAATAACTACGTCTATCTATTCCTATTCAAGCTACTCGCTCAAAATTTTCTTTACCCAATTTAGAAAAATTTTTGTATGAAAAAATAATTTAGATCAAGTAAAAAAAAAAAAGCGAATATTGCATTCCTTGTTTAATACATGCATACATATATAGGACGTTTTTCAAGTAGAGACGATTTAAAAAATCATTAAACTCATCAATTTCTCTAATATTTACAATTTCAAACTTCTAGAAATTATATAATGAGTAGTAGACTTGAAGGCAAAAATGTATTCATGTAATTGTATCAACCAATCATTCAGTAAATAAATGAATCGATCATTCAATGAATCAATCATTTAGCCATTTAATCATGATGATTTTTTTTTAGAACCGGAGCCTCTGCAGGTATTGGCGAAGCATGTGCCAGAGAATTTGCTAAAGCAGGGTCGAATTTGGTTTGATACTTATCTATCTACCCTCCTTAAAAAAATATGATAATTGTTGCTATGATTTGTTGTTTTAATATTCAAGTTTATTTATAGATATTGACTGCAAGAAGAATTGAACGGCTTGATCAACTTAAAGATGAACTTTTGAAAAAACATCCTACAATAAAAATCTATACACATCATTTAAATGTTTGTGAGAAATCGAATGTAGATCAATTAGTTAGTTCATTACCAGCAGATTTTAAAGATATTGATGTGTTGATTAATAACGCAGGTTTCTTATATTAAAAAATTTGTTGATTCTAAAATCCTAAATAAATTCTTTAGTTCTAAATACCAACCAACAACTAAACCAATTATCTATCAAAGGTTTGGTTATTGGACTAGATAGGGTTGAAGACATATCAGTTGATGCCATAGATATAATGATTGACACAAATGTCAAAGGCTTATTGTATGTTATTCAAGCCATTATTCCAAGAATGAAAGAACGTCAAAAAGGACACATTTTCAATGTTGGATCAATTTCAGGTTTTTTTTATTTTAAATAAATAAATGTTTAAATTCATATTATAATTTTACTTCTATAAGACAAATACTATATAAGCATTTTTTTTATAATTTAGGAAAGCAAGTTTATGATAAAGGCTCTGTTTATTGTGCTACTAAACATGCTGTTAATGCGATTTCAAGAACTTTACTTCTTGAAGTGGTAAGTTTTAGCTAGTATTAATTATATTACTTTTCTGTCAACGACGATCTTGGAAATTAATAACTAACTTACTTTCTTCAAAGGTTGATACACCAATCAGAGTCACTGAAATAAATCCTGGTAAATATATAATACGTCAATCATTTATTTGATTAACTTTGATTGGCCAATGAATAATCAATTTACTATTTATTATTATTGCTATTATTTATTATTTTAAAGGAATGGTAGAAACTGAGTTCTCTATTGTTAGATTCTCCGGAGATAAAGAGAAGGCCAATAAAGTGTATGAAGGATTGGTGAGAGGAAGACTTTTATCAACGATCATTAAATTAACATCTTCAAAATTACCACTAATAATTTATATATTAATTGATAGACACCTTTAAATGGAACCGATATTGGTAATTAAAAAATCAATCAACCAATCAATCAGTCAATCACTCAATCACTATTGTTGTTTTGTTATTGAAACCTTTATAATAATCTTTATAATTTTTTAGCTGAAATAATTGTTTTTGCTGCATCTCGGCCTGACCATGTAAATATTGCTGACGTAGTGGTGTATCCTGTTAGCCAAGTAAGAATATTATCAATCGATCGATCAAATATTTTGTTTAAATTTTTTATTTAATTGTTATTTTTCTTTATTAAATTAATATATAGGCTGCCGCCACTACTATTCATAGAAAATCATAAGATGCGACGTTGGTCAATAAATATATAATGATGTAAAATTATAATATGTTAAATCTTCCGTTAATAAAGACAACATTTTTGAAGACCATTTTGATCATGTGTTCGAACTACCACGCAATAACAAATTCAGGGTAAAAATAACATATCTTTAATATATCGAGTTGATTCTTTAACTTAAAATCATGCCTGCAGCTCTAGGTGACGCACCAGACGCCATAAAGTTCTTGCTATTTGAGGTATTACTACTATCTTGGACGTTCTGCTAGTAATACCCTTCCTCCCATATGGCTGAGTTTTAAAGTCAACTTGCTCTTGCAAATAACTTTAGCTTGAAGAAATTTAAAATTTTGGATTAACAATACCCTTTCCTAAATCTCTTAAATGTATATTTACTACAAATACTAAGGATTCCCTCGGTAAAACTATCTCCCATGGGCCGCAACATGTTTGTTACGGATTGGTAAATTGCATTATGTATATAAAAAAAAAAATTAGCCAAAATGTCTTTTCTTAAAATTAATAATCATCAGGATATTATTGAATAATTCATTCAATAGGAGGTTTTTTAAAATCATCATTAGGTTCTAAAACTCCCAATATTGTTATATATGAATGTCATATTGTAAATGATTTTATTTACTCCGAATAACATCTTGGATATTTATCACTTAAAAAAAATTTCCAATACAATTTCATATGTTCATGATCAAGTTATTTCATCTCAATTGGTCAGAGCATATTAGTAGTTCTTTTGTTACGCGACATTCTATTTATTGCTTGAAAGTAAAAAATAATCGGAAAAATAGAATTTTCAAATGGAAATATCCCAAAATTTTTCTTAGAACAAAATGACTGGTCTTTAGATAAAAAGCCTGACATTATACAAAGGATTAAAATTTAATAATCATAATAATACTTGCAGATGATACTTGCTTTACTTGCACCAAGGCTACTATCAACACCAAAATTGGTAATGCCACAATTAAAGTCTCCATTATATTTGGCCGATAATGGTATTATACATGCAGCCCAAATTGTTTTGCTGATGTAAAGTCAAAATTATTTAAACATTTCAATGCCAAAAGTCAAAAGTCAATAAAAACATACGACTTTTTGAGGATTTTTTTTATTTTTTATTTAAAGAGTTTAATATTGTGACTATTACTAATAAATAAGAGCAATTGTCGGTAGTTTTCTTTTCAAGAAGCAATTGCTATTCCCTTCAACAGCATAGTACTGTACTAATACCATATTATATACTAAATATACACAACTAAGCCTAAGGTTGCTTGCCGAAACCTCTTAATGACTGCCAAAACTCTAATAAACAATTAGCGTGTAACCTGCCGAAACTCTGCTAATTGTCGAAATCCCTAAATGCGAAACTCTGCCGAAACTCTAGCAAACAATTAGTGTGTTACCTGCCGAAACTCCGCCGATTGATTTCCAGAGGAGTTTTGGCAAGCAACCATAACTAAGTCATTCTCATTGAAACTATTAATTGATTTAATTCACAAAGATGTTAGATACACTTCATGATTTGCATTGATTTCTTTGTTTATAAAACCAAAAGCGTTGTATAGAAATACCTAAGATTTAATATAAGTATAAAAGACATCACAAAATGTTGCCAGTCTTTAAATGCTGATACTTTACTAAATACAAGCTATTTTACCAAAAGCTCTCTATTTTTGCAATCTTCTAGACATGAAAAATAATATAATAGAAAGTTTCTTGAGTTATTTAGTAAAAAAAAGTTATAATGGTTTAAAGTTAGGTAACTTTACTATGTTATTTGAAATTTCGGCAACTATAACTATATACAATTTATTGATTGATAATTATTCACGTGATAATATTGCAGATCACTTACAAATTTGGATTTATATTGAGCTCTTTTATAAAGCACGATCGGCAAACAGGAGAGAACGTACTGGGAACACAAAAATTAACAGGAGGGAATACAAAATTTTAACCCATGCAATTTGTTGATTGACCAATTAAAATCGCGAATTTGATAACGTAGAAATAAATATGGGTTTGATTCATTTTGTCAACAATCACTTCACCAACAATTGTTTCATTAACGAATTTAAGAAGTTGGAAGAAATAGTCTAATAAATTAAATTGTACTACTCGAAAATGTATTTAAAGGGTTGGTTTTTGACTTGGTCGAAGAATAACTCTCTTCCTAACTTTTCTCTTGACCATATCTCTCGATATAATCAAAATAACCTTAATATAATGAATGTCAATGAATGATTGTAAACACAACAAATTTAAGATATATGATTGTGACAAAAAATGAACAATGTATGAAAAATCAAACAAATTTATTTAATAAAAACAAAATTTACAATCCAAAAATTTTTTTGCATGTTCTAATAAAATTTCCATTGTTGCTGATTCAACATTACCCGGATCCATCATCAACTGTATTTTCATTATTTTCAGTAAATTCATTTTCATTTAATATTTTTCATCATACTTTCTTTTAGTGTATTGACTAGTGTTCCATGTCGCAATCCAAAAAAGGAAACAAAATGGTTGCAAAGGTGGTTGCAATCATTTTTATATGACGCAAAGATGGTAGCAACCATCATCAAAAGTTGCAGCCAGTATCCTTAGTGTTGACATTTTTTTGATTTCGACTTGAAGGTAGTCCAAGATATCAAACATTTATATTGACACCTTTGTAGACAATGATTGTGATAACATGGGAGCACTACAATTATTCAAATTAGTATAGTTAGTGTAATCACAATATACATAATTGCAAAAAATGTTTGTAGATGGTTTCCTAGAAGTAACAAAGTTTTAATAATTAAAGGATGGATACTGATTTTGTGCTTGATATACTGGTAGTATCATATTGTCTCTGGACATGAATCGTCGTCAACATTCAACAAGAATGTATTTTTTGAATATTTTGTAAGTGCATTCTCATGTTCATCTGCAACTTGCTTCTT
>CAUDNR010000455.1:5145-31204 GCA_958430865.1 Entrophospora sp. SA101
ATTCCAATTAAAATATTTATAAAAATATCAATACAAATAAAAAAAAGTACCTCTGGTTAGTTATTAACACGTTTTCTCTAGGAGACTCAAACCAAACCAAGCAACAACATTCACATTTTGTCATCTTGGATTCTGTCAAAAAATAAATTGTTTTTACAAAAAAAAAAAAAAACAATTTGCGTCTGTCCTCCCAAAAAAAAACCAATAGTAATAGGATAATTAATTAACGGCGTACGCGTCGATCAAATCACAAACTTTTTTTTTTGTAAAAATGTCTACCGATTCTAAAACAAAAAGAAAAAGAAATCAATCAAACGCAATTGCTGAGGAAAATGAGTAAGTGTTTATCATGAGTGGTGGTGGTGGTCGCCACTCATTATCACCCTAGTTATAATAATAATAATAATAATAATAGTGTAAAATAGTAAATTATAAATCACGGGAAACTGATATATAAGTCGGAAATGATTTACGAAGTTACCAGTCACAGGACATGTCACGCAGATCAATAGGGAGTTGTAAAACATACGTAGCAATTCTTTAAAACAAATAATAGATAGATTGGAATATACAAATGAAGGTGAAGATATTTAAATCATCCAAAAATTCATATTTTTCCATATAAATACATTTTGGACACTTTCCACCTTGATGATAACTTTTATCATTATTGATTTTTTGTTTTTGAACCATTTTGGATTTACTATGTTCATATAAAATCAATTTATTGCAATGTTTTTGACATCAACATGGGGTTTTATATTTAAATTTTCAATATTAGGACTTTTATTAATCTTTAAGATTGTTTGTGTGGTAATCCTTCGATATTTAATGTTAGGATCTTGATTACCACATACTACGCAGGGGCCAAAATTTTTTCATATATAACCTTTATTCATTTTATTAAATACAATGTATATAAGAACATTAATGTTATTAATTAATAAACGCGAGTTTGAAATGTAGATCATTGATTAATTTGTATGTTACGAGTGTAATAAAATGAAATTTAGAGTAAACCTTATTCAAAACCCAGCAGGGATCAGGAAAAGTTATTAAGGGATCTGAAATAAATGATAATAATAGAATGCTTATACAGAATTTGAAGTGGTGTTATTTAATGTGGGCAGTGCCTCCTTTCTAAATGGCACTTTTTTGATTTTACAATACTCTTTACATATAAACTGTCAATCTTTTTTGAAATATCTATCATAAAGTCTGGAAAGATAGCACCCCCTACTTTAAAACAATTGAGCGTCAATATAAAAAAATGTTACACATATGTAAAAGGGGATGCTATCTTTCCAGACTTTATGGTATTAATGTGCGTGACACATATTTGACCAATCATAGGATCATGTGTATGACAATCATTTGCCTTTTTTAGATATCAACAAACCACAAAAACAACATTGGAGTAAAAAAAATTTTCTTTGTAATATATTATGATCTCTTGAAATTCCTGGGTATGATTTACATTGACTATTTCTTGACCAAACAACCTATTTGATTCTGAGTGTAATAACTTACTATTTGAAATTACAACAAAACTCAAGGATTCTTGATGATTTCTCTCTTCTCAATCACAACCAAAGTGACCACTTTTTGACAAAATATATTCAAGTAAATGTATATCAGATAAAGAATGATCAATTATAACATTTATGTATATGAGATTTGAGAATTTTATAAATATTAATAAAAGTGTAATACAATTTTTTGTGTAAATGACAATTGGCCTACATGTAGATCAAATCACGTTATTTATGAGATGATGTGTGACAATAATAAATTTCAATTGACAAAAATAAAGTGAAATAATCACACGAAATTACAAGGATACATCATAAAGAAAAATGCTGTATTTATTTTTAAATCGATAGACTATTCATTCAAAAACAAAATTTTCGGAAGTATCTATTATTAAAAGAACATTTTTTTGGTTTGAATTTTCGTATTAGAAACAATCTAAGCAAGCACCGATTATAAATTAATCGCGAAAACACGTTTCTAAATATTTGTTCAGATAAAATAAAAAAATTTTTTTACCAAAACCTATTGCTACATATTAATATGGTATAAATTTAACTCCTATCCTTTTTTTTATATAAAATTAAACAAATAAGGGCGCTGACATATATTATATAGCTAATATTTTAGTATAGGGTTTCTATTCGAATAAGGTTTATTCGAATTATTCACTTTATTCGTTATGAATTTGAGTATTCGGATTATATTGAAAGTTTATTCGAATAAATTTTAATTCGAATAAGAAAATTGATTCGAATAAGGAAATTAATATTAATTTGAATAAGGCAAATAATTCGAAAATATTAATTCGGATAAAACAAATAATTAAGGTCCAGTTTAAATTCAAGCTCACTGGAAAGATTGCTATTTATTAAAAGAAACATGAATCTTGTTTCAGTCTTTCCTTATTAGTTTAATTTTTAATTTCAATTTTTATAATAATAAAATCAATATTAAACCTTGTTGTGCATATAGTTTGAATATTTAAGTAATTGAACAACCCATGATTCCAAATAATCTAATAAAACGAATGATTCCGATAATTAATAAAACAAATAAAACAAATAATTTGAATAAAGTGAATTAAATTTTAATTCGAATAAACTTTTAAATTCGAATAAACTTTTTAATATTAATATTAATATTAATATTAATTCGAATTAAAGGTGAATTATTACGAATAGAAGCCCTAGGGGGTAACAGAAAATCTTAGGTCACATAGGATCAATTTTGATAAATTGACTCCTGCATCACCTGTCTTGATTTTTGGAGATTTAAGAGTGCTTCCATTAATTTTAAGGAAATCTGACGAGTCTTTAACAGGAATATCCTATATACAAAAAAAGCACTTTTTCAAATTTTGATTAAAAATAGATTTGATGTTTCCTAAATCACCCGATTACCCGATTACAAATCAAGACTTTAGATATTTAAACGTTGCTGGCAAAAATAAAGAATCAACAGTCGCATAATCAATTATTAAGTTTTAATATTTAACACATATATATGTTACGAAATTTTCATAAATATGCTGCATTTTAATTTGATGTTGTGCTTTAATTAGTTAAGGTCAACTTTGTCCGTTTCTCAAATTTATAAAGGTTCCGAAAAACAGCATCGAATCTGATGATAAATCATTATCCAATCACCGCATTTTCCTAATCAAACTAAGTTGTTGTAAAAGACAAGGATTTCTTGTTAAGAAAGAACATCGAATTCAAGTTTGAATTATTGAAGAAATCACCATTAACAACAGATCTTGGATATTTTGGTGCTTTTTAACAGAATGAATGGATACTTCCATAAAGTTGGAATATTAATATCAAGACATTGTTTATTTAATAGAACGTAAAGGTGTAATGTTTTATAATCATATTAAAAGCGTTTGAATATTTCGCGTAACATTCAAATGGTATAATTTATTAATAATAACAGGAATAACAAAAAATTAAATCTATATATGTATGAAATTACTAACAATATCATTAAAATAACACGTTGTTATTTATTTATATATCATTAATTTTTAAAACCTCTTCTATTGATTTTCTTTGAACTTTGCTTGATAATTTAAGTTGCAAGATTTCACCAATCTCGTTACAAGATTTTAATATTTCATCTAAATCTTGTTTAGTATGAGCAGCTGAAATGCAAAATCTAGCTCTAGAGGAGATCATTGGTGTGGCAGGATATGCAACAACGACTACAGCAATGTTTCGCTTTAGACATTCTCTTGAGAAGGCAGGTATTTTAGCAGGGTTGAATAGCAGTAATGGGATGATTGGTGAGTCAGTATCACCATAAATGATGAAACCCATTCTTCTCAAATTTGTGCTCAAATATCTAGCATTGAATGCCAATCTTTCCAATCTTATCTTGCCTTCTCCACTTTTTGCATCGTCTTCACCCATAATGATTGACATTGAAGTGTAGATTTGTTGTAGTATTGGTGGCGTCATTGATTCAGCATAGACTGATGCATGGTTCCACAATCGAAGAGCATCAATAGTCTCTTTTGATGATGCAACGTATCCACCAGCAGCACCAAATGATTTTGTAAATGTTCCCATCAAAATGTCAACCTCATCAGGATCTATACCATAATAATCACACACACCTCTACCTCTTGGACCTAGTGCGCCTATACTATGTGCCTCATCAACATACAAATAAAACTATACATCATAATAATGATATTCCGATTAATAATTTGATTTTCCCAAATAAAATGTAAAAAAAAATTTTCTTACTTTATATTTTCTTTTTAATTCAATGATTTTTGGCAGATTACATATACTACCTTCCATGGAATAAAGACCTTCAACAACCAATAAAATTTTTTTCCAAGGTCGATGGGTTCTTGGTTGCCCTTGACTAATACATTCCTTCAATAAATTTTCCAGATCTTCCATGCTATTATGTTTGAAAACTCTGATGAAAGCACCAGATAGACGACTACCAAACACAATTGAACTATGGTTAAGTTCATCAGATATGATTAGACAACCTTTTGAAGCCAAAGCAGGAAAAGTGGTGCTATTAGTAGCATAACCCATTGAAACAACCATAGCAGCAGGCTTACCAACAAATCTGGCAATCAGTAATTCCACTTGTAAATGAAGATCCAATGTACCAACTTCAATTCTTGAGCTACAAGATGAAATACCATATTTTCTAACTGTCTGTTCAACAGCATCAGCGCATGGACCTTCATTCTGAGCAAATTCCAAATAATTATAACTACTTAGATTTAAACAATCTCTGGTTTTACCAGTCAATTGAAAATTTTTACAGTAATCTTTGGTCCCTCATTCAAGCAATGTAATTTTTCTACCAGGTACACCAGTGACAGGACAATTAAAACAATCATTGATTTGCAATTTTAATCTTATATAGAAATTATCAAAATCTGAATTCAAAGGTGCATAACCCTATTAATTGAATTTTGGAGTAAAGAAATTTAGAAAAATAAATAAAATAATAATTTATTATAACACACATTTTGTTCTTTTAAATGTCTATAATCTTTTTTTTTAAACCTTTTTCCAAAAAAATCACAAACATGCCCAAACAAATAAGTATTAAATATGATAAATAAGTAGTGAACAAGTAATAATATGGTGGTTCTTCTTCTTCCCAACCTGGGTCATTGTCTCACCTTTGTGATATATATCTTTGTTTATTATTGTTATTATCATCACTATTATCATTATTATAATTATAATTATTATTGATTAGAACCAATTTTGATACTATTGTTTTAGCATTTGTCATTATTATGCAAATTTTTTTTTATTTTATGTTTCTAATTTTTTTTTATAATCTCTTTTATTATTATACAAATAATTGTTATCAATATTAACTTTGGTAGTCAACGGACATTGCATATTAATAGTAAGAACTGGCATTTATTTTATGGGGCATGCTGCAACAAAACCAGACAAAGTGAACCAAGGATTTCAGGGTTCAAAATTTAGTCATTATCATCACAATTGTAATGTGATTATAATTTAGCAGTTTTATAATGTCCCATTTGTTATCTTTCCTTTTTCTTAAATGATATATAGAATTACCTCTATATAAAAATAGTTAATATGAAACTCATTTACATCAGTCTACCATGGATCCCAAGAATTATAGTACCATTAGAAGTATTTTTAAAAAGGAACAAGGTGAAAAAATTGCTCTTTACATTTTCAAAATAAATGATACTCAGACACTAGAAGCTTATCTAAGAAAAGAAGGAATAAATTGTGAAATTTACCAAGAGGAAAGAAAAATAATAAACATCAAAAAAAGAAAACAAAATGAAAATGTGTTATTGTCCAACAAAAAGCAGAAATCCTTAGGAAAACAATCTCATTGTTATAGTATTGATTTGTTTTTTGTTTTTTATTCTTTTGACAACATAAAACGTAGTAATTATAAAAACTGTGTTTAAAGTTACACCTCCTATTCATAATAAAATAGATTTACCATCAAACTTTTCTTCTGTGTTCTTTGAAGTATTGTTTTTATATTCTGCTTTGATAAAATCTTCATCTTTTAAATCACTGACACTAGCCTTAAGATGGTAAAAGTTGGGACCTTGAATATGTCTGGTGGCTTTATAATCAGGAAGGACAAAAAAAATTTCTTTTTCTTGCTTTGCAAACTTTTCTTTGCATTCTGAAATAATTTCTGCAAAATCATCAATTAACATATCAAAATCAGGATGGTTAGTTTTTATTCAATTACATCATCTTGGAGTGTATTTAGTCTCATTTTTACTCTTTGTCTGCATGTAAATTTCACATTTTGTTTGAGGAAAATAGCCAAAGGTTTTTTTGAATTTTTCTTTCCCCCCCCCCATATGCATAAGGAAAATGGCTATTCTAAATGCACTTATAAGAACTAATTCTTCAATTAAACCTTCCTTTAAAGCAAGAAAAATTTCTTAGCTGGCGACAAGAAAGCAACTTCAAATCTTTGAGGAGAGCCACAAAACTTTCCTGAAGAAGGTTCTGTTAGTTTATATTTTTTGCTTTTTTCAAACTTTTCAACTGCTGCTTTTTCTTGTTCAGTTCTTCAAACCCAATTACTTTATAAGAAACACCATAGTCATTTGGCTCAACAATAATGTTTTCTCAGAATTTCTTAAACCATTCTGCAAAAGAAATATTAAAATTACCAATTTCATAAATGCCTGCTGATCTAGTTTTGATCACATTTAAATGTTTACTCGAAGACTGTTAAGCTTACCAAATTTGGTAATTTTGACATATCCCGAATAGGGATGGGCAAAATTGCATAATGCATAATGCGCATTATGCGCACTAAATTTTTTAAAATGCACATATGTAATGTTACACGAATTATTTTTTTAAAAAATTTATTTTATGCCTCCGCTTAGTAAAATTTGGTCTCATTTTATGAAGCTTGGCCATGAGGCCACTTATAAACAAGAAAGAGCTCAATGTAATTATTGTTCACATAAATTGCTTGCTGCTGCAAATCGTTGTGAACAACACCTTAAGAAATGTACCAAAGTTTCACATCATGTACTTAATGAATATTTTCAACAAAATCAAAATATAATTACGCAATCATCACAATCTGAGAATTCTACTTCCTCTACTTCCTCTACTTCCTCTACTTCCTCCTCCTCCTCTTCTTCTTTATCTCAAGCAACTCCTTTAGTTAACACTTCAATTATTAATTTTATTGATAGAATTTCTTCTGCAGAGCAACAAGAATTTGAAATTTTATTTGCAACTGCTATTTTTTCTTATGGACTTCATTTTTCATTTTCTGAATTAATTATTTTATTTTTATAAAGTAATTTTTTATTTAGGTTATATTTGTTATATTTACAAAGAATAAAATTTATACTTTTAAATAAATCATTTATAGAAAAAATCATCATGCGCATTATGCGCATCATGCAAATTAATGTTTAAAAAGTTGCATAATGCCCATATCTAATCCCGAATTTTTAATTTACCTGATAAAATAATATTAATATGTTAATGTTTAGAACTAAAAAAGTATCCGGTCTATTTATTACCAAAAAACACGCACAACAACACTGAATATATGTAACGCGCAAAATTTCATAATTATCAATATAAACTTTTTGAGAAAAGTAAGAATGTTCAGAATGTTATATATATAAGTTTTATTTTAACGCGAAAAACATTTTTGTCCAGAGTGTATGTATTTTATTTGAAATACAAGGGTCTTTATTACTGTTGTATGTGAAATTGGAGTGGGGTGAAATTCTGATTGGCTAATTTGAATTTCACATATGTGAATTGCGAATTCATTTTCACGTACAACATTGAAAAAAGATTTCTCTTTTTTTGTCATGAAAAATTTGCGTAATTAATAAAAATGAAATCAGATACTTCTTTCAGGAAACGTATATTCGTTGAAATTATCTTGCAATCGTTTTTTATTGGAGAAAATTTAGAGCTTTTTTTAGATTAATAACCACACAAAGTAAAATTTTTACAAACTTTGAAGAGTCTGGAACGCATATATCACGAGATATTGATTTTAAAAAAAGTAGAAATAAAAAAAATTTTATTGATGAATTATTATTTACTACAAATGATTTTTTTCAATCGGCATTCAAATTATACCGTTATTAACTATTAGTTTATAGCAATATCTATCTATCCTCGGGTGTTGAGGCTAGAGTCATAAACCTATTAGTTGATTTTTATCTTTCACATAATACATGTTATTTCCACATAACACAAGGATTCATTTTTTCAACTTTGGTTAGACTTAGTCAAAAGTGCCTAATAGTGAATTTGGCATAATAAATAGCTTTGCAACTTCCTAGTCAGCTTCCCGGCAATTATATAAATATTCATCTCTATAAATGGCTTAATGCATCCATAATTGAAGGGGCACGTACATGACGTAAAAAAAATAAAAATAATAGTTAACCTTATTAGAAACAGATAAAAAATATAAATATAATCAAGATAATATAAATAAATTCATGTGCGAATGCAAAAAACTTAAGCTAAAAATATATCATAATGAATAATTGGCAACATTTTATCAATAAAATATTTCTCGCTCTCACACTCACTCGTTCTCTAAGCCATCCATAAACCTGATTATACATGCATAATATATAATATAATGTATTATTTCTGCAAGAAAATCTCAAGGGTCATTGTTGTTTATTCAGTACCCTACCTAATTTATATTACATAACATTACATTACATAAGGTGATTGATTGATTATAATGGAACCAATTATCATACTTGATCCCAATCGCCTACACCACACTTTACATTTTAATCTAGTATCATTATTTATTATTTTTTTCACATAACTATATTTTTTTTTTGTTATCATGACTGATTTAGAAGTACAAAAAAACTTTTTTACTAGATTTCCACATACGGTTACAAGTTCACCAATTTCGTATTACCTGGTTCTGATTATTTTATGATGACACGTTAGAATTCCAAAAAAAAATTATCTAGTCGACGTTTTTACAAATACATGCCTAAAATTGTTTATTTAAAAATTTATTATAATACGATAATTAAAAGCTCAAAATAAATCTCGCGTGTATTTTATTTATACTGTAATGACTTGTAAATGATAAGTTAATTTTCTTTTTAAATTTTCGAGCAATGTTATTACTATTGCCGTGAAGTTTAAAAGATGATCTTTACCTTACTAGAGATTAGAAAAACAAGTTCTGATACAAGTATTTTGGTAATGATAAGAGAAACCACATAATAATAAATATAGTGATCCCGATTCGAAGAATACTTGTTATTTATTGTATTCACTTACATATATTTTCTTGTCACATTGTCACATTAACAATGAAAACAATTTTTTTGTTAAGATAAGGTTATATCAACGCCACGTGTATTTATTTTCCATGTGACAAAATGATAGTTTTTGACAGAATCTTTATTTTCTTAATATAAAATATCGTAAATCGTTCCCTATTTTAACTATTAAAAAAGAATATAAGATGTCTGTTTTTTATTGGGATTTGCGTATGGACCTGTAGCTCTCAAAAAATGCCATTGTCAAATGGGGTATCTGAAGAACAAAATGGTTGCCTAAGTCATGTGCAGCTATTAATAGAAAAGCTTTCCGATGGTGAATTTCAACAATTGTCAGAATACATTCTAAAAAAACGCCGGAAAAAAGATATAATTTCAGGAATACAACCAATGCTAGCACAACATTTACTTTCTTTGATCGATCCAAAAACTTTATGCCTAATAAGAAGAGGTATTTAGATATATATATATTAATATATTTAAATTTGTTTGATCCGATTTATTTACATAGAAAAATTCTAATTAATTTTTCTAAAATAGTTTCTAAAGCTTGGAAAGTTCGTGCTACAGACAATATTCTTTGGAAGAAGCATTGTACATCCGCCGATTTTCTTTCAGACATTCCTAAATCCTTTAAACATAACACTTTAGCTACTGATTACTATTTCCAGCTTTACAGACATAATGTTTTGGTTGAACAGAATTGGGAGAATTTTCATTTCACTCAAAATGTTTTCCAAGCTCATAAAGAAGGAATCACATGTATATCTGGTTCCGAAGATTTGTTTTATACCGGATCTTTTGATAAATCTATTAAAATCTGGCAACTACCTAGTAAAAAACCTTTATCTACTTTAGATTATCATTCCGAAGCTGTTCAATGTTTGGCTTTAGGTAAATCAATATTAGTATCTGGTAGCTGGGATAAAACAATAATTGTATACACTATTGATAATAATTATTCAATAAAATATAGATTGCATGGTCATCTGGCTGGTATAATTTCTTTGACCATGTTTCCAGATGAAACTTTATTATTTTCTGGTTCAGTAGACAAAATTATACGTATTTGGAATTTACAAAACGGTGAATGCTTGCACAGACTTGGTGGAATTGGAGGAACAGTAGGTACTTTATCACTGATTCCCAAAAATCCTTCTCCTTCTTCAAATAACATCATTGATCATAATGAAGAACATAGTCAATATTATTTAGTTTCTGGATCAAATGACAATTCAATTCTAGTTTGGGATCTCTGTTATGATGATGCTGACAATGGCAATGATACTCAAAAACAAAAATCATCATTGATCAAAAATATATCAATTAAAAAACCTCGAATAATTAAAAGATTAGAAGGTCATACCAGAGCTATCACTTGCTTGACATGGTATAAAGATACTTTGGAACAACAAATCGAATCATTTGATCAAGAAAATTCTTATTTAGAAGACAACCATCACAATAATTTAGTTCACATCAATACATCAAAATTTACAAGATCCAGGTCAGCATCACCAGGCGGTACCGATGTTTCTGAAGCTGGTGATTATATGGATCTAGATGATTTGAACTTGACCAATGATACTAATAATATTATTGATAGCAATGATAATGAACCTCAAATAGATAATGATAATTCAATAGAAGAAATAGGAACATCATCATCAAATATATTAAGAAATAATAATGTTAATAATGATCCAAATGTTATTGAAACAATTAGAATTATTTCATCATCTGCCGATTCTACTATTCATATATGGGATTTTAACACAGGTCAATTAATTGGCAGTGCAAAAGATCATGATGACATAGTATGGGATCTTCAATGTAATTCATCTAGACTCGTTTCTGTATCTTCAGATGGATTTATTAAAGTGCGATCATGGCAAAACCGCAATGATGATAATACTAACCCTTCATCATCATCATCAAACACAAATAATTCCAATCGAAAAAGAAATTGTATTTATAATTCACAAAAACAATATTTGATTGGACCATTTAATAATAATAATAGAATTAATAAGAATGTCTATAAGCATATCGTGTCAGATCATTTCACACAATCTTATGACCATGAGAAAATCCTTTTTGCTCCAGCTGCTGCGCTTGTTGAAGTTGATTGCGGTATCAAGTGCCTTTTAATGACTCGCGAATGGTTAATTTGTGGAACGGAAGATGGAATTTTAATTGCTTTAGAATTTCGTTGTTAATTTATAATCGATCGAATTGAATTCTTTGTTTTTTTTTTTTTTTTACGTATTTTATTTTATTTTATTTTTTTATCGGAAAAAAAAGCGTTTTTAGTTTAGTTCGAGTAATTTACACTAAAATTTGTTTGTTGTTGGTAAGATCATAAAAAAAATCTACAGAAAATAATTAAGCTACTATATGCTATACACATTTTTATACGATATATTAAGATTATTTTAAGATTATATAAATAAAAACACTGGGTAATTTACCAGGTATGTGTTAGTGGTCGTATTACTTGTAGACAAGAACGATGATTCCTGGACCATACCCACGGCTGTGGGGTATTGTCAGTAGGGACTTAATGGATCACAGTCTGGGCCGTAGAGCTTGGATCCGGATATGAATGTGAATATTAATATCCGAATACTTATCCGCGAAGAATCAAGTAAGGATTCATAATAATAATACTTATCAGGCAAACAGCACTATTAAGCTATTTTTGGTTGCTTTGTTGATATACTACAACATTTCTGTAAGATACAATTAAATCATATAATTAAACTTTAATAAACAGTGATGTTTGAAAGAATAGCTTAATAGTGATTGCCAGATAACATCGATATTGGGCGTGCGATGGACAATTTCAGTGACATGATATTGGCTGCTGTGTGCCCAATATCTTATTTGAAAAAAAAAAATTTCCAGGCAACGAGTATCACGTAAGCTCGTATTAATTGATCAATAGGGAGGGTTTTTTAATATATATTAGACTGTAATTTGGCACGTCGAATTTTTCATATTTCTTTCATTAATATTAATAATTTTATTAAAATATATGGCAGCATCTATTGATTTGTAAGCTAAAAAAAAAATTTTTTTATTTTTACAAGAATTTACCTGATGTGAAAGATCAATAACATTGACTCATATATATACTTTGTAATAATTTCTAGAATCCCTTTTTTAATCGAGTGTTTTGCCATAGTTTTAGTGGTTATTGCATTATTATTTTATTTTAATAGGTTATTTGCATTAATTGTAAGTCGCTTAATAAGAATTTATACATGGAGGAAATATAATGCTTACATCGAAATAGGTAGAGTACATTTTAATCAATTCAAGTAATAAATTCCATCCTTATAAACAAGAAGATTACTTATATAAGTTTGTTTATAGGTTCAATTAAGTTTGCACCACTTGCAGGACGAATTTTATTCAGAAATTTTAAATATTATTCCAAAAATCAATCATTTATAATAGTAAAGGGGCACATCACTTTTCAATATTGGCTATGGAATGTTCGTCAAGTGAACAACAATAATAATAACAATAATAACAATAATAACAATAATAACAATAACAATAATAACGACAATAATAACAATAATGGTACAAAATTCTTTGTATTTTGGAATAATTATTGTGATTTACTGATCTGATCCGATCTAAAAAATTTCTTCTTTTTTTATGTTTCTATAATCAAAAGAATTACCATGCAGAATTGTATGCCATTTTGATGGAATAGAATGGTTTGCATATAACAGGTCACCTGCTTATGATGTTCTTAATGACATTTTAACAACTTTAACAAATAATGGACCTAATTCAGATCAATCAAGTTATTCAAATTCACCAACTGATAGAGAGATTACTGGTGAATACTTTATATGTATATAATTTTATAAATCAATATTTAAGTTAATAACTTTGTGTAAATACACACTTATATATACTTTAGTGGATGATTGCAATGATCAAAATGAAAATGATTTTGGAAATTCATTTCTTTGCAAATTGTTACCAATTCAGATAGATTGTGAACGTGGTGCTTTTATAATTGGCAATCCAAAAACACCTTCTCTTCTGGTTGCTGATTTTTCACAATCAAGTGGTATATATGATGCTGTTAAAGTATATATTATCTATTATAGTATATGATTTATCATCAATTGAATTCATTGTATTTATTGTATTCATCATATAATATATATATATATAGTCAAGGTCAAAGTTTGATTATTATAAATCAATAATACATTTAAAGTTTGGAGAACCAAAAATACATTTGGAAACTAATTTAGATTATAAAGAAACAAATTTAGACACAGGTGCTCGTATGGAAGAAGAAAATATAATAAATGTGTGAGTATTTTATATATATACATCTTATTCATAAATATCATAAGAATACTAATGAAAATAAATTTTAAAGATCTTCTGACAGAGGAAGTGTTTGGTCACCTTTGAAAAATAAGGTCTTTAAACATTTGCCATTCTTAAAAGATTCTAGTTTAGAAGATATTACTGAATGGCATGGACTTCCTAGATATCCTTTATTATTATTGGCTTGTTCTTAAATTATTTTTTTTTGACAAAAGTTAATTCCTTAACAAATTTAATAAAAACACATATCGCACTGATAGTAATTCACCTGATGACACCATTAATGGGGAGTATGCAAAAGAACAAAACATCCTTGAATGTTTAGGACTAGAATTAAATTATTATGCTGATGTTGCTGGTGAACAATTTAATTCATATTTATATTTATATATATAATTGGTTGTAATTAAATTAATTATTTTTTTCAAATCACCAGGAAAAGTTCCTTCTAATCCAATACCAATAACAGATAATGAAGAAATGGATATAGGAAATGGAGATGTATCACCAGAATGGGGTGCTGAACTTGTTTTTTCAGGTGCACAATTAGCTTATGGTCCTTGGGCAGATCGTCAAAGGTAATAAATACAACATAATAATAGCACTAATAAAACTATTTATGTCGGATTTTGTTATTAAAAAATCAATATTTGCTTTATTTACAAATTGAAAAAAAAAAACAGAGCATTTCTTCAAAATTTTTTCTTTCCACCTTTATACCGTAATACTGAGCATACAAAAAGATTAAAATTTGGTGACACTAGATTACATACTTCATTAAAGATTCAAATTCAATTTGATTGCCCATTCACTTTTAAAGTTCCATTTAAAGAAAATTCAAAGGTTTATTATTTCTCTTATTTTGTATATTTATTTATTTTTGAATTATCAAATGATTATTAACATCGAGATCTTTTTTTCACTTTTCATCATTTATTAAAAACAAAGGATTGGAAGTATTCACAAAATAATATAATATTTCAAGGTTTTAATGGATCAAGACCATGTGGTTGGTTAGAATTTAAAGTTGATAAAAATGCAATAATTAATATAACATTGCCAATGGTGTATCCAAAGGAAGGGTATTCTAATAAGGTTAAAATATTGCTTGAGGAAATTAAAGTGAAAACAAGTGTTAATCGTCATTCACAATTGATCTATGCAAAACAATGCAAGGTATTATTTATTTAACGCATATACATATAATAATTTTTTATAAATTAATTGTAAAATTAATTAACTATAATTATAATTATAGTTAGAGTGCAATTTGCCAAGTCCTTTAGCTTGGAATGAAGCACGCATATGGTCATTTGATATTCATTTTTTGGATGCACAAATATTTCTATTGAGAGATTACATAACACTTATTCAAGATTTAATAAAGGATTGGACATCTGGTCCTTCACCTGATCAATTACATTTTATCCCAATGAAATATCAACTAAATCCTCATTTCACTAATTTTAGATTGTACCTTTATGTAAATGAGAATAATATTATAGATGATCCAGCTGATATTGATGATAATTGTATTATATCTAAAAAATATTATTTTAAATAATTGAATGATTTTAAAATAACTATTAATTATATTTTTTTTATTTACTAAAAAATTTGTTTACCAAAGCTTTTATAATTATAGAAGGATCACAATTAGCATCAAATGTAGTAATTCCTTTATTACGATATAATGAGTTAATTACAAAAATAATTTTTGGTTTAGAGGTTTGTTTTAATTAAAAAATGAAATATATTATATGCACACGTATTATTTTTTATATTATTCACTTATCCAATTATCTGATTATTAAAATCACAATCATTATCATCATTATTATAAGGTAACAAAGGCTACAACCACTACATCACCTAAAGTATCACAAACACTTGGTGCTTTTTTGTCAGAGGATGCTAAAAAATTTGGGCAAGTCAGATTCTTTACAGTTGAAGGTTCCTACCAATATTATAATACTGTAGATCCAAATCATGTTGAATCCTTATCATTAATGATGAAGGTATATTTATTATTTGTTATTTATTACTACCTGTAATTTGTTAATAATATTATAAATAACTATCATAATGGGCTTTTCAGGGAAATGACGTTAGCTTAAAACTATTTGGTTTTGTAATTCGATATTTTTTAATTCTTCAAGCAAATTATTTTGGAGCATTTATAAATTTCATGACATTAGATGAATATAATGACTCAAAAAAGCAAAAAAATCATTTAGAATATATAAAAGTAATATTATTCATATCCATGTTATTCATTCATATATTTGTTCATATATTTGTTCATATATTTACTTATTAAATTTTATATTTAAAGCCACTAGCAGACCCATTCGAAGTTTATATGGCCATTATTATTGAAAATGGTACTTTATATCTTCCAGAGAATTTATATGACGCTCAAAAGAAATCGGTAATACAATTTCATGAATTACAACTTGATTTAAGAAATTTAGATATTTATATGGGTCAGTGTACATGTTTATCAAAAAAACTTGGTCATTATTCTTTAATTTAATGTAATTGTTAATATATGTATATATATTTAGATATGGATATTACTGTTAGTCCATTAACATGGACTCTATGTCCTGAGAATGTTAATACTAAAACCAATTCAAGATCAAAACCACCAAAACCATTAAAAGAATCTGATAATTATTTATTTATAAATGGTATAATAATAATAATAATAATAACAATTTTTCTAATTATATTAAAATAATATTTATCATATATTTTTAATCTAGATTTAAACATATATGCTCATCGATTATTTGGACCGTTACCAGAAACAGCAACATATGTTTGTAACTGGGATATAAACATTGACACTATATCTGGACAATTAAAACCATCGTTTTTAATAAGTGCTGGCTCATTTGCAGAATCATTTGTTTATCATTATATTGATGATGAAAATGCGCTGCCTGCCGAGTTTGCGGCTCCTTTGTATCCAGATGTGGTTTTTGTAGATTTTATCGTAAAAGAAATTGATGTCTCCATTTGGTGTCGTGATAGTAGAACCCAAATACTTCTAGAGGAAGGTCTTAACGTTAAATTTGATGATTTGGCAAATGAAAAATTCCTTCAAAGAACTGTCGTTAACCTGCCAGATTTAGTAATTAGAAGTTTGGCAATGTCATCATCATCGTCTTCTTCATTAGCTGCTGCAGCTGCACATGATATTAACAAAGAAACGGAAACTCATCCTTGGGTAGAAGTTGCAAGTCTCGAGTGTGCTTTTGACGTGACTATATTTCGTACCACGTCCGGTTGGAAACAAAAACTTGAAAGTCAGCAGTCTTTCATCAAAGAGCAGGATAAAGAAACGCTTAGAGTACCATTTCTTTATGAAAACAGTCCTGATAATTATGAAGGTATTGATTATAATAATTGAAACTCTTTTTTTTTGTTTAATTGGAATTCCGATTCCAATCCTAATTCTGATATAAATTTCTAACCTTGAAATAGATCTATTGGAGAAAAATGGACGTCATTTTGGTTCTTTATATGTTCCACCTATGCCAAGTCCATTAACAGGTCTATAAAATTTTCTTTTTTTATTTGGTCTATATCATCACAATTATATTTATATGTGTATTTACAAATCATTTCTGATCTTATTAGATGAAAATGATATAGGTTCTTTGCTTTACAATGAAAGTACCAATTCATCAATGATAGATTTATCTGAAAATCAAAATAGAAATGATAAACTAGCTTCTTTTAAGAATTATGGTTTTTTAGGTCATGTAGGGGATGATGACGATGATTCAAATGATGGAATGGACAGTGATAGTTCATCAATAAATGATGACGATAGGTTTTTTTTTTTCTTTGTGAATTTATGTTTATATACATTGATTGATATAAGTTAACTTTTTTTTTCTTTTTTTCAAAGTATTTCTATGGTTGCAAGTTCATACAAAACAGCTTTTGATGGAATTTATGACAATGATGATGATGAAAACGATAGTGATAATTCTGATGGCACTTATATTGTTAATGCTGAAATCACTATTGGTGATGGTATTTTATCAATAATAATAAAATAAATAAATAAATATGTATTGAATTGAGTTGAATTGAATTGAATTTTTAACCCTATATGTTTACTCAAAATAACATATATATTATGTCTTTAAAGATAGTACAAGAAATAATGAAATTGAAGCACAAAATTCAGCAAGTGATCTAATCGATGATAAATCTACACCAATAAAACGATCTATTCCTTATGGTAATTATCTTAGGAGGTTTAGGTTAACCTCAAAACAACCTCCTCCTTCTTCACTCACCAGTTCATATTTAAGACCTTCCCAATTACTATTTATTCCAGCTAAGGTAACCTTATTTTTAACTTTATTATCATAACTTTATTTTATAAATTTTAAAATGAGAATCATTTTACTTTGTTCTAAGGAAACAGGGTTCATATCAAACGATGAAATTATTGATCACAATTTCAAAATTTCGTCATTTTCAAGAATTCTAAATGAAAATAACAATAAATATGATAAATTTTTTAATGATGATGATGATGAAATTTTAATAAATGAATCACAATCATCGCAATTACAACCCATGTCTCCTATTACCACAACCACCAACGCGCAAAAGGCAACAGAAGAAAAAACAACTATTGTTTTCGAAACTATAAAACCAATTAAAGTTCTTTTAACACCAATTTTTTTAAAAATTGTAGAGGAATTTTTGGAAGATGTTAAAGATCAGGTGGGTAATATTTTTTATTTTACTCCATATTTATTTTATATTCTTGTTTAACAAACAAAGTTATTTTGTATGCTTAATAGAATTGGGATATTGAAGCAATGCTTGATGTGATGCAGATGCATTATATTGGTGAACTTACTCGTCTATTTCCATTTAAATATAAGACAATTTCGTTCGCCATCTCAATTCCACAAGTTTATCTACAATTTATTCAAGATGTTCTTTTACCAGGCGATTTGACTAACGCTAACGATGAACATCCAGGAATTCGAACCAGATATGATATAAGTGACACGACCTTATGTGCAATGGCAGAAATTATTTTAGTTCAGACATTGTTAACTGGCTTGGTGAAGTTTGAAGACAAAAATTATAATAATATTAATATTAATAATGGTGGTAGTAATATTAATAGTAACAATACAAAGGGAAAACCAAAACAATCATTAGAAATTATAGAGTCGAGAGCCAATCTAGACTTTGATTCTTTGAAACTTAATGTGATATTTGTTGCTGAACCCAATCGTTTCCGGATATTTGGAATTCCTAATTCAATGTACCACTTCAAAAATACAAGTTTCTCACCAACAAGCTCTTTAGGCAATGAAACAGTTGTGTTGGATCTTGTGTTGGATCTTGTCTTGGAAAAATTAAAGATAAAATGGATAGGGTGTATGCAACCAAACTATTTTTCATCTGATCTTACGAAGTTAAGTGGCCTATGTATCAAACAATCTCCAGAAATTTTAATTGGTGCAATTTACTGGTGGTTAGTATTTGCAGAAGATTTGACCAATCTATTAGACAAGTTCAAATCGCACAGAACGAAAAAATTACAGTCTCTTATTTATGAGATTGCAAGATTTTCAGATTCTGCCAGTGTTGATAGTGATCCATTTTACCTGACATGTACATTAAGCACTTTTCGACTAGGAACAAATAATCTCAAGTGCGATGATGGATGGAAAATTTTAGGTCGTGTTAGACATTGTAAAAGAAATATGCCTGATAAGTTGGTAGATCAATTACAAAATAGGTTGAATTCTGGTAATGATAATAATTTTCAGTTCATGACGGATTCATTAGAGATGTTCAAATACGTTACAGGCATTTTTTCAAAATGTAAACATTGGAAAATTGAGAATTTATCTGAATGCCAATTATTTACCAATCTCTACAAAGTGATAGTAACTGAAAATTCTGATAATAATAATCTTATTAATCAAATCCAAAAATTTCTAACCAGTTCAACAAATCAAGCTAAATTAAGAATTGGCAATATTAAATTATCGATTCTGGAAGGTGAACTCGAGAATTATATTGATATTGGATCTATAATGTTTTATTTCCAAAGTTTATATCATAAAGATGTTACCACACCATCACCACAGCCTCTTTCTGCTGAAATGTTTGATCAAGAATCACCTCATAATTCAAATAATAATTTGTTGTCCACCAGTTACTTGTATATTTTCTTTAGATTCGAAGTGGATTGCATTCGTGTAGACGTGAATCCTGATATGCTTGCATTTGTAAAACATTGGCTAAAGGTACATAGAGTATTTGCCTCAAAGTTTGAGACTTTATCAAACAAGGGTAAACCGCCTAATTTTGAAAATAATGCAACAAAAACATCACCATCATCTATATCCAAATACAAATCTGCTACACCTGCTAATACTGTCAGCAGTAATAATTTACATGAGATTAAAATGGCAAAAGGAAAAGAAAATAAATCCAAAGATACACGTCCAGAAACATCATCTACATCGCTTGATTTTAAAAATTTGTTTACAATACTCAATTTATCTATGCACAATACTATCTCCTTTAAAACAATCACAATCACTGCCTCAGCACAAAAATTAATAGCTCAAACAAAATTATCAAATATTCATCTGTCAGCTTGGTTGAATAGTCCATCTCATGCACTTGACAAAATTGATGGAGAAATTGATTCGCTTAATAAAAGTACGTCACAGTCTGGTTCAAAAGGAAGTAATAGCCGTGTTTCAAATAGTTTGATTATTTCGGCCATTGGTGGTATTGGTAATATTTCCAATAACATCTTTGAAAAAAATTACTCAACCTCTACAGGCTACCACAATACGTTGCTGTCCATAGAACTTTCAGGTATTAGCATGAATGTTGTACTGAGCTTGGCAACCTTTGGACGACCAAAAAGTAAAATTGATCTTGAACCACGTAAAGTCTTGAATATTCTAATAACACTTCAAAATATTTCTTTTAAACTTCCACAAAGTCTTCTCAAACTTTATAATTTTGTTGAAGAATGGAGAACTGAAAATCTTCCAAGCTATGACTTTCTATATAAAGGAGTTTTGGGTGAATTGGATGAGCAAAAGAAAATGATTTCAAAACATCCCAAAAATCATGAAAACCATGAATCCCGTACTTTTGAAAAAAACATGCTTACAAAAAACATATTGGAAATTAAACTTCAAATCCTCTTAAAAAAATTTTCAATTCAAACTCATATGTTACCATCACTCAGATTTCAATACGATGCATCTGATTTATTACTTGTCTTGGAACAAAATAATTTTATTCATGGTGATAGTATAATCAATTATTCAGGACAATTATCAAACCAAGAGATTAGATTCATCACTAGGAATAAGAACAAAGGCAAATCAACATCTGAAAAACCCATTAATGAAGAAAGGGATGCCGATCATAAAAAAGCAGCATTTACTATACCGGAAATTAAAGCAATTGGTAAATTGAAAACTTGCGAACCTCAAAAATCAACAGCTCTCAATAAAAAAGTTGGTTCTACTACTGCAGTTGCTGGTATTACTTCTTCAATTGACAAGAAATATTCAAAATTAGAATCAGCCATCACTTTAGATTTAGTCAAATTGAGCCTGAATGTAAATATTATTGATAATTTGTTAACTGCTCATTCACTTCTTGGTAGTGAGTTGAATGATGTATTGGATGTGTTTTTATTTTCTTCTAAAAGACTTAAAGAGAAATCTTCGAAAGTTAGTAGTAATTTGTCAACAACAACAGAGTCATCGTCATCCACAATCAACATATCAAGTAATGAAAAAGATTCTTTACAATATAATTTCGAAATATCTTTACGAGGATTGAAAATATCAGCAGCAAGTCCTACAGCTGTTGTGTTTTTTGAAACAAATGTTCTAAACGGATCAATAAAAAATGTGCCTGTTGGAGATGGGTTAACAAAAGTGGAATGGAAATTTTCTGCTCAAAATTTTTCTCTGTCACTTAATCACAATTCTGGTGCAATTAGTAAAGTAATAGCAGATGATGATATTCGTAAATATAGGATTGCTTATATTTCAATTGATCTTACCTTACAAAACCATAAACAGAATGAACTAAATACAAAAAAGAATCATATATTTGCACCAGATGATTCGTCTGAAATCGTTGAATCATATTTTTTGAAGTTGTTGAAAGTACACGCAGTAATGCAACCAGTTGCTTTGGGTCGCCTTATTGATTTGTATTTGTATTACAGCGGCGAGTTGACACGAAGAAAAGAACTAAAAGAGTCAGATATAAATAAATTGGCGGAAAACACTCGTAAACTATTACAATCGCTCGAAGTTGAAATGCCAAAATATAAAGCAACTAGCAAATCTTTGTTAAATGAGAAAGTCTTATCACTTGAGGTCAATAAATTTGCAATTGCACTTCCGCTTGATCTGCACGAAGAGTTAATGGCAACAGCAGTTGAAAACTCTAGTGATGTTCCAACTAAATCACAAGTTCCAGCATTTCTTCTTACAGCAACATCAATGAAGTTTATTACAAGAAAATGGAAAACAAGTAATGCAACATTAAATGATCTTTGTATTCAATTTGTTTCAGAATTTGATCAAGGAAACGAAAACCTTTTCAATTCTCGTGCCAAAATGAACCGAATTTATATTCCCGAAATATCATGTGAAGTGCAAATGATTGGAAGCGTTGACAAGAAACAAATTGGTGTTGATTCACGTGTTGAAGGATTTGAAGTAGATGTTAGTGGCAACATTGTTAATTATGTCAACAAGTTGGGTGAAATCTATGCAGATAGTAAAGAAAGGTTAGAAACTTTTACTGCAGAAGCAAATTTAAATTTAGGGTCTCAATCTAAATCTGTCCAGGAGATAAAAAATGGAAATCCATCATCAATTAACAATAATTCAACAACACCAAATGTAATAAATTTAATATTGTATGCAAAGTTTATTGCTAAAAGTGGAATAATAAAACTATATCCAAAAAATTATGTCAAAAAAAATCATTCAAGAAATAATACATTTTCAAAGAAAGTCGCAAGATCATCACATGATTCACGTGGAAGTGCAGCTTCTCTTCCTCGATTAAATTTGGATGGGATTGGTGGTTATTCACAATCTAATTTAGATGATATTTCAAGAAAAGGTGAACAAGGTGTTGATACAATAATTATACCGGGGCTTAGTTTGAATACAATGTATCAGGCTATTATTGGTCAAATAGTTCAAAAGGCTAACGATTCACCAAAGAAAAGAATACATATAGAATTGGTAATACATCCGAGCGAAAATATATTATACCCATCACTAGTATTATTCTTCAAGGATATAATAGACGGTTTAAAAATTGGTGTACAACATTCTAGTGACAAAAAAGCAATTGCGATACAAGATAGCACCTTACCGATACAAGGCTTGAACATAACGTTTTATTTTAGACTTTCTCATACCACATTTAATCTTAGTTGCAAGCCTACTTCAAAAGTATTTTGTTTACTGAATTGGGAAGAAGGAACTTTTTTGATATCATCTAATACTGTTGAAGAAGGTCAAAGTATAACATGTATTGGTAAAATTAAGGGAGCCTCTGGAAATATTCGACACACCTTTTCACCTGAAGATTGTGTTAGAGCTGAAACGAAAGATATTTCATTTAGTGCAACTTTGATGAGTAGACGATCTGAAAATATTAATGATGATTTTATTTCGATTATTGTAGAATTTCCTAGAATTATGGCCGAGTTGAACATCAGACATCTTCAAGACTTAATGCTGCTCAAAACGATATGGTTAGATCAAACGACAAAGCTTTATGAAGGAAATTTTGCAAATTCAACAACTTCGACAACTATCAATAATGATTATGATTATAATAATAATAATAATAATAATAATAATAATGAAAAAGAATCATCATCATCATCATCAGGAAATTTACAATATTCTGAAAATATTGTTAAACCATATTCGGTCTATATACTTGTAACGTTAAAGCAATTAGATTTATCTAGCGATTTAGGTCAAGCAATTGGCAAAGTTGATTTTAATTCTAATAACATCCAAATGAGAACTAAAAATATACCAGGGAAATTAAAAAAATTCATGATATCAACAGATACTCTTGATATCAATTGTGAAGGTCGTCTTGTAGGTACTGTAAATATGAGTGGATTTAGTTTCCTAACACAATTAGGAATACCACCACAATCAATAGATGATGAACCTACCCCAGTTACAAATCTGTTTTTTAGAACTGAACGTCTTCAATCCTTGTTGGAATATGAGTATCAAAAAATACTAATATTAGAAATAGATCCTATACAATTTCAACTAACAGATAATTGGGATATCAAATCTTTTGAAACTGCGAATGTATTGATTCATGCAGATGTAAAGCTACAACAAATTCAAGCTATACTTGCAATAAAAACAGTGCCTATATTTCTTCGTATGGGCAATAGACTTTTAGCATTGGTTGAAGAAAAAAGATTGGCAGCTGCCAACGTAATATCTGATTTGGAACAAACCAAACATCTTAATCCCACAAATAATAATATTACACAAATAACAAGTGTTGCTACTCCAGAGAAATCAATTAATAAAGTAGCAACAAAAAATAAACAACAACAACAATTGACATTCAAAGATTTGTCCATTGGAGGATTATCGATTAAACCTACTGGAAAAATTTCAATTTTCATAGAAAAAGCTCATATAACAATATATCCGAATCATTTTCATGATTCTGGTTGTGTTCAAACAAGTTTTGATAAACTTTCAGTGGATATGAAAAGATCAATAGACAATGACGAAAGGATTAATAGATTCCTTGATATGAAAATTAATGGCATTGCTTTATTAAAAAGTACATGTAAAAAATTAAAAATTACAGATGAAAAAGAATTTTCATTTCAAAAATGGTTTGAGCATGTTGAAGCAGCATCCAACAAAAATATTTTTACTTTACCTAGTACACATCTAACAATGGATACTATACAAGGAATAGAAAGTAATGTTGTAGATCACAAATTTTCAGTAGATTTTAGTGGAAAGGTTAACGTTGCTTTAAATTTTGGACTAATTAGATATTTACAGGAATTGAAAGCACTATACAAAGAACAAATAAAGAAAAATCATGTTGGAGTTTATGATTTTCCTCGATCACCAATTATATCACCAGTAAATACATCATCATCAGACAACACCTTTACAAATATTGATCAACAACAACTATTAATGCCATCATCAACAACTAATGTTTCTTCATCTAGTAAAGATGATGATGATGATAATAATAATAACAGTTCTACTACTACAGTGAAATCAAATGAAAATAAGGATAAATCAGAGATTCAATTCAATCCTATAAAACCTGTAAAATTAGAGCCACAATTATTTATTTTAGGTGATGCAACGCCACCATTAGAATGGGTTGGTGTTCAACGAGCAAAAATTCCAGGTTTGGTTCATACCACTATAACAATGAATTTAGATGAGATCATAAATCAAATCACCAATGAATCTTTTAAAGCAGCACAAGCATTACTATAGTCTTCACTATATATATATATTTAATTATTTAGCTATTTAATGTATAAAATCTTTTTTCTATTTTTTAATTTTATATTATAAAAATAATATTAATGTTGAATGACATTGTTTATAACGAAATTTGAAATAAATATTTAATTTAATATGGAAATTTTGAAGAGAAAATTTATATGAAAACTAAGGTTGTTTTTCAAAGAAACAGTTATATAAAAAAGTTTGTTTTTGAAAAAGAATTTAGTTGAGGTTAATTTTTTAATTTTGACATGCCAATTTAATTTAGTGATAATGTGTTGCGTGTGCGTTATGATTACTCTCCTATGGGATGTTCTTGTAAGGTAAGAGAATATTCCTTCCAACAATGGAAGCTTAGCATAATGAACAACTAATTCATTGGTTGGTTAGATCTTTGACATGCTTGCCCAAATTAGATGGATGACTGATTTATTGTAATCAAGGCTTTCTAAAATTGGCTTTCAATGATATGATTACTAGTTTCTCCAACCACAGATAAAGTTTGAAAAAGTTAGTTGTTGCCCATTTCGTAAGTTTGTACTTCACCATTAAGTTTTATGTAGGTAGTGAATGTACCTTGTCTTCTAGTATTAATATCGTGGGTTTTGGGCAGTACATAACACACTATATGCGGCTTCTGCTGAGGTTATATGGGACATCATCTGAGAAAATCAGTGAATTTTTTTTTTTGTCATTTTTGAGAAAATAATGCAGTTACATGTAATTTGAGTCGAGGAATCTATTCAGCTTAGAAATA
>CAUDNR010000456.1:10277-24026 GCA_958430865.1 Entrophospora sp. SA101
AATTTTTAGTTTTTGTCATGTCACTTTATTCAATTATTTGTGATGATCTGCAGGTGTCCCTATACTTTTGTCCAGGTAGTGTATGTAGTCGCATTATATAATACGCATATAATTTCAGTTAAGTTCTAGTTACTATACAAAGTAGTTGATAACTATTTTTGTGTTGCGTGGCTTTGGCAATCCACACAGGTATAACGAGACAGTAAGTATATAGGTATAATAGGTCAGCAATTGATATAAATTTTTAGGACAGCAATCCACGGGACAGCAATCCGCATGATTTTTATCGATATCTGAAAACCGATTCAATCCAACTAAAAACAGAAAGAAAAGTGTGGATTGCTGACCCAACATTTTTTTTCGCATTAAGATTTTTTTTATATCCATATCCATTATACCATACCATCTCTATATCCAATACCTCATCCTCATGTCAAATAAAAACAGAAAACAGATATACTTATTACAGATATATATATTATAAAAAATTATGCATTGGATGGACACGAAATAAACGATAGCAATTCGGCACTACGTGCCTCATCAACGGATGCTTTGGTGTATTACCAGATATGTTAACAATCGGCACTATGTGCCTCATCCTTGATCAATACTCAAGTGCATTATAATAGCTAACAATTCGGCACTACGTGCCTCATCATCAGGTGATATTTGAATGAATTATATGAAGCTAACAAATGCAAACAATTCGGCACTACGTGCCTCAAACCTGGCATTCGAATTCAAGATACAAGGCCAAAATAAGTATTTCCCTGGAGTGCTACTTATAGATGACCGTCCACACGTGTGGACGATGGACACAAATGCTACATGGCGGATACTGAAATCGCGGAGACAGGTTTTTTCGATCAATCGTCATCCAAATGACGACGAATTCGCTGATCAATCGTCATCCAGATGATGACGAATTTGTGGATCAATCGTCATCCAAACAACGACGAATTCGTGGGTCAAATCGTAACCCAAATGACGTTGAATTCGTGAATCAATCATAACCCGAATAACTTGAGTTTTGCGATCGAGCCATCATAACCTACCCATCACTCGAATGACTTGAATTTTGCGATCGACTGAGAAATAGAAATCATTGTCAGATATTTTTTTATCCATGACATGAGAGATAGAAATCGAACGTCAAGCCACCTGTATATCCTGATGACTCTCGGATGACAAGGCAAATGCAAATCCCACGTCACCTGATGAGCAGACTATAAACATCTCATCTTTGACGAGGCAAACACAAAACGTACGTCACCCGATAAGCAGACTATAAATGTCCCATCTTTGACGAGGCAAATGCAAAACGTACGTCACTCGAATGACTTGAGTTTTATGATCTACCCATCACTCGAATGACTTGAATTTTTTGGATTGCATATACCTCGAACGACTTGCGAACAAAATTTCTCAAGTACAAGTAGGTAAAAATCTAACGTAAGTAGGTAACAATATATATATATTGTTACCTACTCACGCTAATTTGGTGTTCTTATCTTTGAAAACAGAGGATGAGTAGTGGTTTGAAAACAGCATGCTTTATTGGTGGTTTATTAGTATTACGAACTTTCAATTGCTAAGGCTTTTGGAAAATCGTTACATTTATAAAATTATTAGAGGTTTTTAATTAAGATGCATTTGTAGAACAGTGCTATGGAGAGAGAATCTTTATTTCATAAAAATTTTTCGGAAGTTGCAATAGATAGAAGTATTACAATAAAGAAGAAATTTTCTGTATTTTGAATGAGTTTTTTTACGCCACTGATATTTTTAATCTATTAAATCTTTCCATGGCTCTAAAGTATAATGCATATCTAGCTTTCATGGAAATTTAATGCCTATATCTTTGAAAGCGGAGGAGGAGCTGTGTTTTGAAAACAATATGTTTAATATATTCTTTATGTAAATTTCGGAAATCCTGTAAGTGACACCATATGCGAACGATTTCCGGGTAGGTTACACCTTTATCCCTGTGTTCAGAGGAATACAGCTTTAGCCTGGCGAGGGATAAATATAAATATCTCTGATCACCTGGTCCGTAGATCTTGAGTGAATTATCCGACCGATACCCAAAGATCGATAAGACTGACAAAGGGGGATATCCCTCTTATATGATTTCCCAGACTGAGGCTTTATCCCTACGAACTGAGGGATAAAGGTGTAACCTTTCGGAAATTGTCCGCATGGGCTGGTAAGTGATATGCAGATCACAAAAAAAAATCAATATAACCAATCAATATATGACATTAATTAGTTTTGATTTTCTTAGAATGTCGCACACCCAATAATTTATGTGGTGCTGAATATCTATATTCGTATGAAAACCAAAACTAAAATTTTTAATTTGGCCCGAAATTTAGTAGTTTAGGCATACTTCTACGTATATTTTATACAAGGAAAAATTTGATAATGTTTTCTAATAAATAATTTTTATTCAACTTTCACAATGACAATAATATATAGCAATTTTTATTTTATTTTTTATAAATTAGATATATGAATTCGTCACCGGTGTTACTTGTTATTATTGTTTTAAAGTTTTCAATTCAAATAAAGGTTATTATTTGAATATCCAAGTTATATTGAATGGTTGGTTATTTGAATAACGAATAATTGGCATATGCATTATTATAAATAGAAATTCTACAAGAAAAATTCCTGGCCTTGGGAAAATTGGATTTTAGTATTTTTGCTGGGCGATGTGATGAAGGTTTGCTATACCATAGTTACAAAAGGTTTCTGAAAAATACTTTAAATGTTTTTGTTCATTATTTTCTTTGTTTTATAATTTTGCTGTGTGGTCTTTTGTGAACACAATTAATTTTTTTTTATTATATAGCAAGCCACGTAATTTTCTAATAAAAATCGAAGGTCAATATTATTCGTATCACATGATAGCTCATTTAAAAATTTTAAAAATTGATAATTGTGAATCGAGAGATTCTCTACTATTACTATTACGTACTACCCACCCCAAAATCTTGTGATTTACAGCATTTCATAATACTAACCAATTCACAAGTAGAAACTCAACAAATATTGAAAATCAATCAGTATTTTAACTGGGAAATGGATCTTCTTTACCATTTGATCAAGTATATATTTTGTTTGTTTGCCCAGGATTTTGTATCCCAAAATGTTGTGCAAATCAGTGGTGGATATGTAGTAAAGATATTAATATAAATAAATAGTAAATATAGTAATTCTAATAAAGATATATGAATTCGCGTGACATAATAATAAAAATCAATAATTCCGTGTTGTACTGCAGTAATTTGGATAGATTCACTTCGTGGAAATCCTAAACGTTGTTAATGGCATCTAAGAATTTGAAATAATGGTCATATGTAATTAAAGTTATTTCATATAATTATGTAGTGAAACTTTTTTTAAATAAATTACCAAATGCGTATTAATTCTAGGTATAATTACTACAGAAAAATATTAATATATAAAAATTATACTTTGGCGTACTACTGGCGGTAAACAAAATTTTTGATTCGGTAGTACGTAAAAGTATGATCCAATTTTTTGATAGTAAAACGACAAAGCATAGGTCAATTTTTTACATAAAGTGGTAGTATTCAAAGCATCAACTATGCGAGAAAGCTTTCTAGGGATCCAAAACATAGCGTACTCGCGGTAGTACGTCAAAAGTAAAATTATTACAGATATATATATATTATAAAAAATTGGTGTCTGCCAAAAGTATTAACTATGCAAGAAAGAGTTCTAGGATCGCAAAACATAGTATACTAGCGGTGTCCGCCAAAAGTAAAATTATTACAGATATATATATTATAAAAAATTATGCTTTTGACGGACACAAAATAACTGCTAACAATTCGGCACTACGTGCCTCATCCTCGATTGATATTCGAATGCATTATAACAGTTAACAATTTGGCACTACCTGCCTCATCCTTAATTGATGTTCGAATGAATTATATGAAGCTAACAACTGCTAACAATTCGGCACTACGTGCCTCATCATCGGGTGATATTCGAATGAATTATAACAGTTAGCAATTCGGCACTACGTGCCTCAAACCTGGCATTCGAATTCAAGATACAAGGCCAAAATAAGTATTTCCCTGGAGTGCTACTTATAGATGACCGTCCACACGTGTGGACGATGGACACAAATGCTACATGGCGGATACTGAAATCGCGGAGACAGGTTTTTTCGATCAATCGTCATCCAAATGACGACGAATTCGCTGATCAATCGTCATCCAGATGATGACGAATTTGTGGATCAATCGTCATCCAAACAACGACGAATTCGTGGGTCAAATCGTAACCCAAATGACGTTGAATTCGTGAATCAATCATAACCCGAATAACTTGAGTTTTGCGATCGAGCCATCATAACCTACCCATCACTCGAATGACTTGAATTTTGCGATCGACTGAGAAATAGAAATCATTGTCAGATATTTTTTTATCCATGACATGAGAGATAGAAATCGAACGTCAAGCCACCTGTATATCCTGATGACTCTCGGATGACAAGGCAAATGCAAATCCCACGTCACCTGATGAGCAGACTATAAACATCTCATCTTTGACGAGGCAAACACAAAACGTACGTCACCCGATAAGCAGACTATAAATGTCCCATCTTTGACGAGGCAAATGCAAAACGTACGTCACTCGAATGACTTGAGTTTTATGATCTACCCATCACTCGAATGACTTGAATTTTTTGGATTGCATATACCTCGAACGACTTGCGAACAAAATTTCTCAAGTACAAGTAGGTAAAAATCTAACGTAAGTAGGTAACAATATATATATATTGTTACCTACTCACGCTAATTTGGTGTTCTTATCTTTGAAAACAGAGGATGAGTAGTGGTTTGAAAACAGCATGCTTTATTGGTGGTTTATTAGTATTACGAACTTTCAATTGCTAAGGCTTTTGGAAAATCGTTACATTTATAAAATTATTAGAGGTTTTTAATTAAGATGCATTTGTAGAACAGTGCTATGGAGAGAGAATCTTTATTTCATAAAAATTTTTCGGAAGTTGCAATAGATAGAAGTATTACAATAAAGAAGAAATTTTCTGTATTTTGAATGAGTTTTTTTACGCCACTGATATTTTTAATCTATTAAATCTTTCCATGGCTCTAAAGTATAATGCATATCTAGCTTTCATGGAAATTTAATGCCTATATCTTTGAAAGCGGAGGAGGAGCTGTGTTTTGAAAACAATATGTTTAATATATTCTTTATGTAAATTTCGGAAATCCTGTAAGTGACACCATATGCGAACGATTTCCGGGTAGGTTACACCTTTATCCCTGTGTTCAGAGGAATACAGCTTTAGCCTGGCGAGGGATAAATATAAATATCTCTGATCACCTGGTCCGTAGATCTTGAGTGAATTATCCGACCGATACCCAAAGATCGATAAGACTGACAAAGGGGGATATCCCTCTTATATGATTTCCCAGACTGAGGCTTTATCCCTACGAACTGAGGGATAAAGGTGTAACCTTTCGGAAATTGTCCGCATGGGCTGGTAAGTGATATGCAGATCACAAAAAAAAATCAATATAACCAATCAATATATGACATTAATTAGTTTTGATTTTCTTAGAATGTCGCACACCCAATAATTTATGTGGTGCTGAATATCTATATTCGTATGAAAACCAAAACTAAAATTTTTAATTTGGCCCGAAATTTAGTAGTTTAGGCATACTTCTACGTATATTTTATACAAGGAAAAATTTGATAATGTTTTCTAATAAATAATTTTTATTCAACTTTCACAATGACAATAATATATAGCAATTTTTATTTTATTTTTTATAAATTAGATATATGAATTCGTCACCGGTGTTACTTGTTATTATTGTTTTAAAGTTTTCAATTCAAATAAAGGTTATTATTTGAATATCCAAGTTATATTGAATGGTTGGTTATTTGAATAACGAATAATTGGCATATGCATTATTATAAATAGAAATTCTACAAGAAAAATTCCTGGCCTTGGGAAAATTGGATTTTAGTATTTTTGCTGGGCGATGTGATGAAGGTTTGCTATACCATAGTTACAAAAGGTTTCTGAAAAATACTTTAAATGTTTTTGTTCATTATTTTCTTTGTTTTATAATTTTGCTGTGTGGTCTTTTGTGAACACAATTAATTTTTTTTTATTATATAGCAAGCCACGTAATTTTCTAATAAAAATCGAAGGTCAATATTATTCGTATCACATGATAGCTCATTTAAAAATTTTAAAAATTGATAATTGTGAATCGAGAGATTCTCTACTATTACTATTACGTACTACCCACCCCAAAATCTTGTGATTTACAGCATTTCATAATACTAACCAATTCACAAGTAGAAACTCAACAAATATTGAAAATCAATCAGTATTTTAACTGGGAAATGGATCTTCTTTACCATTTGATCAAGTATATATTTTGTTTGTTTGCCCAGGATTTTGTATCCCAAAATGTTGTGCAAATCAGTGGTGGATATGTAGTAAAGATATTAATATAAATAAATAGTAAATATAGTAATTCTAATAAAGATATATGAATTCGCGTGACATAATAATAAAAATCAATAATTCCGTGTTGTACTGCAGTAATTTGGATAGATTCACTTCGTGGAAATCCTAAACGTTGTTAATGGCATCTAAGAATTTGAAATAATGGTCATATGTAATTAAAGTTATTTCATATAATTATGTAGTGAAACTTTTTTTAAATAAATTACCAAATGCGTATTAATTCTAGATGCTATTCACTGTCTATTCGTTGTCGTGTAATAGTAATTTGTTGGGCATAATCGAACCAATCCCAGTTGTATAATTATATTAATTACAATCTATTTTGTTTGAAGAAACATCAAAGTTAAAATTGATGTAACTTATTGTAATGTTAAATTATACCAATTTATATAATAAGTAATTCAACTTGGGATATTTTTTTTCACTAATAACGAAAAATTATGTTTGATAATTGCACATACCTATCATCATCATCCACGGAGGAAAAATTATTAGGATATACTTGAAAAAGTATTTCTTCAAAATTTAACATTCTTTTAAATATTAAAATATTATTCACAAATTTACGTGATGTTATATAAGGTGGCATGACTTTGTCAGATGTTTTTCGTTGATATTTATCAATAACCAATCACTTAAAATTAATTGCACAAAATAAAACAATCTTAGTCATTAATTAATTAATAATTTTTGATTTATACCTTCTGAAATATCTATATAACAATTTAACCATTTCTAAATTATACCAATGTGGTTTAAATGATTTTCATCATTTATTTGCGTCCATGGCAACCACCGTTGTGATAAATAAATAGTTTAAAGGAATCAGAAGGTCGCTGCATTTGGGTGACATGGTGGAACATTACTTTAAAAGTTTAAAAATTGAAGTTTATTGTACATGAAAAATTAATAAAATAGAGACCTTGTGGAATTTCAAATTAGTCTGACAGGCGAATGAGAATCATTGCATATGTCTAGTATTTGTTTAAATACTCACTACATATGTAAACTCGATAACTCGGTCATGTGGGTGAGCTCATATGGGCGACTTATCGAGTAAACCGACTTATCGAATTAAATTGCTTAAATATTAAAAAAATGGGGTGAAAATTTTGGCCGACTTATTGAGTTTACATATGTATATTGAAACACGATTACCATCATGTTCACCCTCAAGTTTTGCTGGTTCTATTAATACGTGGATATTGATTCTGTTGGTGAATAAAAATATGTAACATAATAACCATATTTAGTATTTTATGAATGGCAACGAGCCATACCGAAATTCAATGGACCTAACTAGTCTATTGCCAGCTCTGCTATATTAAACCGTATTCCGTACATCTGTGCCTCCGTACTAAATAATGATCTGTACGTAAAAAAGTTGCAATGTTCAAACAATCAAATTTTGAGTATGCGAAAAAGAATAGCGTACAGAATCTCCACTAACACCAACCGAAATTTGTGAAGAATGCATTAAATTTAAGACCACCATCAACTCTAATATATAATAATAAATGTAAAATGATCATCGGAATATTTACCATTATCGGAAAACCCCGATAATGATAATAATAATAATAATAATAATCATAATGATAATAATAATAATAAGGTCTCCCCGCAAGTGCATCATTATTATTTGCAGATCTGGTCGAAATAAGGTTAAAATTGATTTTTACTATGTCTCAAATTGAAATGCTTCGACTTTGGGAATTTGATTTCATGTAATTTATTGATGAAAATTTATCTAATAAAAGTTTCTCTCTTCACTTATACCTTATAAACAAATAATACGTATGAGTGAAATGTGAAAACACAAAATGCAAGGAAAATAGTTTTTCCTTATCTGCAATTTTCCATACGTAAAACAAAAAAATATCATAGTTTTTCCTCTACATTCATTTTTATAGGGTTAACATTAGTGTTGGCTTCCAAAAATTTTACAACTGTGCAAAAGTCCAAACTAGTCTTGACTTTTTACTTTTTAGTTTTGACGTATAACTTTTAATACAGCAATACTGACATGAATGTCATTGTGATGGAGCAAATTCTATAATTATCAAAAATTATTTGACAGATTATGTCGTTATACTGGATATATAGTGAATGACATTATATTCGTAAGCTTTGCTTTAATTATAACAGAAGCGTATTAAAAAAAGATGAATATACAGTATAAACTGGTAGAGGGAAGGTTTATTTCAACAGCCTCGCTAATTTTGTCAACTTTATCAATTATTTCAACACTCTATCGTTGTCGTAGAATTAATCAGGATTTGACTTGTTCTCGTTTCTATTTAAAAGGCCCATATAGCCAACAAATTTATTGCTATTTGTATTAGTGTTGGTTTCCAAAACTCGAGAGTTTCGCAACCGTGCGAAAGTCAAAAGGTTTCGCCACAAGTCGAAACTTGTTTTGATTTTTGGCTATTGACTTTTGATTTAGTTTTGACATATAACTTTTAATTTTAGTTTTGACTTTCACCTCTTCAAAATAGTTTTGGCGACCAACATTAATTTGTATCGAATGTTTTATCCGTTTCTTCATTTGATCGTTTATTGAACGATTACCGGCAGCATTTTTATTACCACATGATGCGGGTCTGCAAATATTGATAATAAACAACAGTTTGCTTGGGAAAGATCGGAGATTGACAATAATTCAAGTTTTCACTTTTAATACTAACATTAATATAGTTCGTCATCACATTATGAAGATGAAGAAACTAGCCGGTATAAAATTTAGTATAATAATATGAGCTTCGAGTACTCTCGCAGTTTCGTTTGTCAACTCAAATCCTCCATTAAACATGTGTTCACAACATCTTCATTTTTTAGGTTTAGTTTCCAACGGATCAAACAGGACGAGCTAGTTATTTGCCGCACGTGGTGTATAACAAATATTTTAATGAATTTGATAGGAAGAATTTGAAAGACGATTATTATTAACATCAGATTCTGTCCGGAAATGATAATTTTAAAAGAAGTTTTTCAGAGAAATAATAGATAAGAGCAAACTTTATAAATGTTTCGTGGTTTTTTATTCGTGAATAAATGTGTTTTAGAAGATAAATGTATTTTTTCTTTACTGAATGAATGTTAATAATAAACAATACACCCAATACACCAATCCCAACGATTTTTCAGTTGCAATCCTTGCTGTTACTAGAATCTGGTATTAATTAATTAATACTGTTATTATTATTAAAAAGTTCGTCAGAAGACAAATATCAAGATCATTTAGCAAAGTATTATAAATATTATAAATATTTAAATATTTAATTGTTTTGATCATTTGATGCTAGTGGTATAGGACGGAAACCCCTTGAACCACTATTTTTGAAGATAAGTCACTTTCTGTCCCACCTTTTAGACAACGGATTTATAGATGGGGCTTAAACTTTATCGTGACAAAGACTTTTTTTTTTAAATATTAATTGGTTATTCCTTTTTGGTGTATTATTAATATTAAATCAAGATTTTCGCGGACAAATAAATTCCTGATAATTTATTTCTAGATTTGGTCTTGTATAGCAAAAATTTAGCATAATAAAAAAATTATTGTTATCTAAATATAATAACCAAACCATATATCCAAATATTGTTAATAATGTTACTAAATATACAGGTCACATGATTTTATCTTGCATTTTTTTTGAACGAATCAGACTTTTTATATTTTGAAATTTGGTTCCTGCACCATAGTAGGAATTATAGTTCCGCTACTTAAATCTTTGATATTGTGAACTTTTAATGGAAAAACTTTGTATGTTTTCATCTCATAATATGAGCGAGAGAGCTAAAAAATTTTGATTTCCAGAGGTCCAAATATATATTAATATATCCTTGTGTAATTATTATTTACATTTTGTTAATCATGACTATATATATATATATATACACACACACACATCTTAAATTTCCTGTCCAAGTTACCAAAAAGGTATATTGGAAATTGACACAGCAAATAATGTGGCTGCGTTTATATCCAAATTACCATAAAGTGTATTCTGTTGGTTCACACGACTCGTCCATATATCCACCTTTAGCTTTGTTTAACGATAAAAATGTGGAAATTGAGCTATTATACAAGATGAAATTGATGAAACAGCATCATAAAATATTTCGTTAAAAGTTTTACGTGAAAAATTTCATCCGTCTTTGCGGCAGCACTAAAGATAATAATAATAATATTATTAATTAAATGATTTTAATTATTACAAACAAGTATATATCGAATGGTTGTCTTCTTACACAAATTAATCAACATAAAAGTCATACATGGTACACACAGTTTTTTTGTGTAAATAATAAAATTCAAATATTTTATTTCAATGATGACGATGATGGTATGCACTGTAATAGTTAAAAAAAATATGTAGTCACCGATTAATTGAATCGAAAAGAAATTTAATTTAATTTTACATTATCATAATCGTCATCATCATGATTATTATTATAATAGTAATAGTAATAGATAAAATGCATAAGTGGTGTGGGTAAGTACTTGCAAATATGTAAAGATCTGCACATAGGAAAAAAATTTTTTTTTTTTCGGTGGTTCGGTAAAAAACCGAAGCGAAGACGAATTGAAAATTACATTATTTATTTATTTATATTTTTGTTTTTTTCAATTAATTTCCCAATAAAGAGAACACACAATAATTATTTTAGAATGTACTTGTATTTAAAAAACATAACATTAATTTAAATAATAATAATATAATGAAGGCAACTCCGAGTCAGTCGTGAACGGTACCGGATGGAATAGTTAAGGTGTGACAATGTGAAAGAAAGTAAAAATTAAAGTTAAAGTCTGGCGTTTTCTTTTTATATTCATTTATATAATTTAATTAAAACGAATGGATAATGTAATATTTGTTTTATTTTTTCTCAAGCACAAAAATATTGTTTGATTAATCATTACCAATAATTTCAATCAAACGATACTTTTTTTTTGCTCTTTACACAAATGCACGTACTTCCTCCCCTCGCTCTCTATCACCCTTCCACACCTTCCCGTCGTATCATCTCCCATTATTATCGTTCATTCTTTTTTGATATGTCTTGGTGGTGACTAGATAAATAATAAATAAATAAATAAATAAATAAATAATAATAATAATAATAAATAATAATAATAATAATAATAATAATAATAATAATAATAATAATAATAATAATAATAAATAAAATGGAAGTCTAAAAATTTTAAATTTCATGTTTTTTTAGTGTTCATGAAGACTATTTAATTTAATTTAATTTAATTTAATTTAATTTTGCCTTTGTTTATTTGTTTTCCTTTTTTTATTATTATGAATGAATCGTGATTAGTAGCATAACAAAGTAATGGTATTGGTAATGGTATTGGTATTGGGCATTGGTATTTAATATTGGTGATGGTGTTAATTAGTTTAGTATCTTTGTTTTCCATTTTAAGAAAGCCCGGATTACTTGGGTTAGAATGGAAAAGTTCCAAAGAAAAATATAAAAGCAAAGACAAAGAACAAAGGAAGAAAGAGAGATATCGGTAAAAGCGTCGGGTACTGGATAAAGAGGAAAGGGTTGATATGAAAATTTATACAACATATTTTTAATATCTATTGATCATACGTTTTTCCATACTAATACAATAGGTAATTTTTCCGTGATTTAATTAATATTAATAACTAGTAATATTACTATTACATGTTGTTTAGGAAATAACGAAAAAAAAAAATATTTTAAATTTCAAACATTAAATAAGATTCAATTTTAATCAATTATTTAATTGGTTTTCATTAAATTAATCATTATTGAAAATAAATAAAAGAAATTTATAAAGTTTAAAAATGTAATTAACAGATAGAAAAATTGAGTTTTTAATTAAAAACTGCAACCTTGACCGTAATACATAATATAATTAAGATTTAAGAATTAGGTTATGACGATTTTATACAGTTTTAAAATAAAAACTGTGATTTGGACTTGGACTTTTATGTAAGCTGTTTTGTAAGCCATTATTAAATAAACTACTGATCGACCAACTTCTGAAAAATGGTTTCCTAAACCACCAAGAATCGGTTTTGATTGCGACCGACCAGAATTTAAATATAAATAGTCTTGGTGTATCGTTTGACATCCAAATATTTTACCGATATAGTATAAAAATTTTGCGCACATATATACAATGAGATCCGCGATCTTGGATTCAAGAATATAAACTGGTTTAGGACAAATAACAAGAAAAAAAAAAGTCAAAATAAAAATAATTGACAAAATTTTTAATGTCACACATCGGATGATAAATTAGGCTGAATTATCATCATCATCATAATAATCATCATCATAATCATCATCATCATCACTATTTATCATTACTATCATTATATCAAAAAGAAAATCGGGGATCTTACCAGGAAATCAATATTGGAAAAGATTTTACCGGCCAAATCCAAATTTGTTATAATTATTCATTTTTCCTTTTTTGTATTATTGTTATTATTGTTATTAATAAATAATTTATTTGCCAAATTTCTATTTCTATTATTTAATTTTTGATGAGTTTCCCCTCTCTCTGCTAATCAAATAATTACCCGGATATTCCTTTTTTGAATATAAAAAATAATCTTTCATAAATGCAAGAAAAAAAAAAGCCTTTTGAAAAAATCGTCATTCAAAAATGGGAAAATCAAAAGATTGTTCGATTCGATGTTATGGTTTCTTTTTAAAAATGAATTGATTCATTATTGAGAAACAAAAAAAAAAAACGAAAACAAAAACAAAAACAAAAAGAGCCGAAAATTTTTTTTTTCACAGGTTGTACAAGCAAAATTAAAAAAATTTAAAATCATCTTTTTAATAGAACCAATTAGATCATCATGAATCATCAACATTAATTTAAGACTCCGAACGGAAATTGATGGTTTTGCAGAATTATTTACTGTTGTTTTCATAATAATTTCGACGACCCATCACTATTATTTATTTATAAAACAACACAGAATATCAAAACCAAAAGAATCTTAGATACATCATAAACGTGAAGTATTTGATAATGTTGTAAATTATGCCCACGCATGCATATTTGCATAATACTACTTAATATAGATCATAATTAAAAAAAAATCATTTAAATTTGAAATTTTAAAAACTTTTAAACCTTTTAATTAATTAATTAATTTCTAAAATAATGTTTTACGAAAAATAAATCA
>CAUDNR010000457.1:0-26023 GCA_958430865.1 Entrophospora sp. SA101
CAGTACATGGTGCTCATCAGTTTGCAAACAACAGCAGTTAAAAATATTATTATCATTTTTATTATTTATATGTCACTTGATAAATGTTTCACAAATAAAAATATATTAATATTAATAATATATATGGTAGTGGCAACAGAGTCGCCTGCAATAGCAATTTCTAGTTTCAAAGAAAAATAGGTTTTTATGAAATACAAGTATTGTTGCTAGAAAGATGGAATCTACAGAAGGATTCAGTTATCGTGTGGCTGTTAAAGTGAACATTGCTATATGTTTTAGCTGTGATCAGTTTGTTTATGTTGATAAAAGAGTAGGATATGCATTATATCACAATTATAAGATGGAGGAACATTGGCATACAAATTGTACTGGAAATAGACATTGTGATATAAGTTTCAAAGAGTATATGGAGCTTAAACAAAAACCAGAAGTTGAATATGATATTTACACAAGGTTAGCTATTTATCAATATGAATTACGAATAGAGAATCTTATCAAAAGAGTTAAACATATTCGAGAAACAGCAAAGAAAAATCGGGCATGTACAATTATACAGAGAAAATGGCTAGAGTATTTCTACCATCCTGATGGTATGTGTGCTAAAGAACTTGCTGAGCATTATAAATTATTATGAGCAGTTTGAGAAGAAATGTGTCAGGTTAGTAATGCATAATTATTATATATATATATATCTATTTGATGTAATTTATCTATTTATTTGATTTATTAATTATATAACTTATTCATATATATCTATTTTAAAATAAAATCACCTAAGGTATTCCTGAGGGCTAGTATCTTGGACTTTTATTCACTGCTATTTCGTGATGATTAATAGTTTTTTACTTTGATTTTTATTTTATCTGTATATATTTTATGGGGCACAAAAAATCCCTAGTGTAGATAGATCCAAGGGGTCATTGCTTTGCAATAATAAATCGTGTTTGTTATTTTTCACATCCACCTCAATTTCAATACAAGGCTGGATATGTACATCTTCTCAATATTATAAGAAGTGGCGAGTAGGATGTATTATATTTCTGCATTAATAAATAACGAAAAAAATAAATAATTATTTGATTGTTAAACCTTGGTTCATTCATCTAATTTCAATGGGGTGTCCCAACCAAGTCATACACTTAAAGGATCGTCTACTGCCATGAGAATTCGTGGTTTTTGATTTTACCAACCCACAAATGCTTATCAATTATCTTGGATTCTTTTTTGGATCATCTGTGTATTGATGTATGATTCTGCATATATCATTCCAGCTTCATCCATGGAGATGACACATTACACTAAATAGTATAATCTCTAACCAATCAAAAACAGCTATTAAGTACACTATACTTGATAGTGTAACACCACATATTATCTATCGACATTTATTTTTATGCTCTTTATCACAAGCCTTTTTTAGCAAATTTTTACTATAAACATCATCAGATTGATAATACAGATGTAAGATTAGAAATGTTATAAATACACAATCAATTAGAACTAATTGGTGTTACGTATTCCCTTTCAAATTAATTATGATTTATACCCAACCAAGTCCTGATACTGTAGCTAGGTTTAATCAATTGCTTAATCTTCGGGAAGCTAATGAGCAAGAAAGAAACAAGTTACTGAGGAGACTTTAAGACTTTAGGTAAAAATCATGTTTAAATAGCACATCATACCCAATATCAGATGTGTACAAAAATAAAACCGATGATGTAATAATAAACTCTACTTACTATATAGTCAAATTTATTACTAGTACAATAAAATTCTGCTTACAATTTAATTTTTTGTATATAGAATTTTTAAATACTAATACATCAAATACATTCTGATCAATCATTATTTTATTAAAAATTGATATAACTAATACATGAAAAAGATCTAGATGTAATAAAAGTACATGAATAGATCGATTGTAAAAGTGCATTGTCTACCAATTGCTACCTTGAAGAAAATGCAAGATGCCAAATTCAATCATGTGGATGTGTAAATAAAGTTATAAAATATATTTAATCTCAAAATTTAAAAATTATTAAAAAAACAATTAAACCAACTAGGGTGAAAGTGATTTACACAGTTTTTTTGCATTAGATTCATAAACACTAAGAATTGATCCATTAACTTTGACCCAAGATTCAAGCCTTGATCTGGCTTGCTTCAAGTAATCTTCAGAAGGAAATTGCTTGATCACTGTCACATCACATGTTGAAAGCATGTGAACCCTATAATTTGAATCATAATAAGCATGTCTTAAGTTAATAATAGTCAATATGTTCTTGGGTATTAATAAATTATCTAAATCAATAAAAAACGATTTATTGAATTCGATAAACACAAACTGTCCACTGATATCTGTGGCAATAGCAGTTTGTATTTCAATAGTGATACCATATCGTATCTTCTCTACTATTTCTCCGACCGCCAACACAACTACCACAATGTCATGCTCTTCTTGACATTGATGAACTAGACCCGTTCTTATTGTCATTGTCATTGCTCTTATCCTGTACGCTTCGTCATAAATCGTAACAGCCCGTGGTCTATATAACGAATTCCTAATTTCATTTAAATCTGCCTTTTGTTTTCTCCATATTGTTGTATGTCCTATTGATGTCAGATGTATCAAAGAAATTGTTGATGATAAATTTGGATCATATGATTGATTATTGGCTACCATCAACGAATGTATCTGATATCTTTGTCCCTCATGAATAGAATCATATAAAGAGCTAGCAGGATTCCATATAGTGATCAATGCTTCTCTGTTAACTTTTGATTGAGCCTTTCTAATAGCTTTAGATTGACTGTGATAATCACACACACGTACTTTAAAGAATGGAATAACAGAACGAACACTTTTCAAATCTACTGATTCCAATTGCTCATTAAGCCACTTATTCCTTTCATTTAAATTACTCATCTCTTTTCTATTCAACCAATCATTCAACCATCTACTCTGATCAAAACTCAAGTATTCAATGATTCGATTAGAATACTCGCTATTATTCTGCAATAAATTATATAATTCTTCTGCAGATGTAAGACTTTGTATTAATTGTTTGGTAATTACTTGTTTCTGTTGTTTGAATTTGGCATTGCTTGCTGAAGTATTATTGTCATCATTTATTTCTAATTTATTAGAATCTTGTTGTGGCGATCTCCAATCATAGTCTTGCAGTAAGGATTGTATCTTTCCCTGTATCTTTTCTGCGAAATTTCTACGAGCCAACTCTTCACCTTTTTCATTGCGTATGATATATATTCCATCTTTAGTTGTTTCACGGTACATCAAAGGATATTTTCGCATTATTATAACATCAATTGCAAAAATAAATCCACCATCTGGAGTAAGGCTGTTTAATGAAGCAAATGGTCTAAACTTTCTGAATCCAAGCTTGGAGTCCCAATGGGCAAGTTTCGTCGAGTTTCCTGATAATTTCAAGCATATGGAGTTTGTTTCATCTAAAGCTGAAGTTTTGCCAACAGATTTTCCATAAACCTTTGCACCACAAATTTCAAGCTTGTAACCTATTTTTATTTTAGATTTCACTATAGCTCGTTGTAATGGTGGATCAATACATGCATTTATTTTATACCAACCATCAGTCAATTCCAATGAAAGTTTTGAACCATCAATATATTTTCTATCAGATGATGATGAATTTGGTATATAGGAGAAAGGTGGAGATACAGGAGAAAATGGTGGTGTTGGTGACATTGAAAAAGAAGAAGATAATGGCGGTGGTGTTAACGGAGTGGTTTTATCATCAATTATGTCTGATACGCACAGAACCATAGGCCACGCTGGTGAAGCATTCCCTTCTATAATTGATTTAAGAGCAGATCCTTGTGTACGATTTATTTCTCTTTCATATCTGTATTTTAATTGGTCAAGTACTGTATCAGATGATAACCAACAATGAAATAAATTAGGATATGATCTAATCATGCTACTTATTTTCCATACAATCCATTTGTAATGATTCAATACCCACTGTTGATCTATCAGGTTAGGATTGGCACCACATTTAATTAAACATGACAGAGCTTCATTTGGACCCCATGTTGCTTTTTGTTGTTGTTGGCAGTTTGATTTTAAAAAAAGTTTTGGCCAAGTGAAATTGTAAAGAGTGGCATTTGATGGGTTGATGTATAAGACATCCGGTGTTATTTCAAAATTTAATAAATCTTGTTCATTAAATGTTAAGGGATGATGATACACCATGTTTCCAATGGTGTTTCTAGGTACAGACGATGATAAAATAAACAATTTATTGTTATCATTGTTATCATTAATTGGTTGAGAGACTGTCACTTGTGATGATGTAGACAATGATTTTATATTCTTGTTTTTGTTTTTGTTTTTGCTTTTGTTTTTGTTTTTGCTAGGTTGTGGCATTGAATTATTAAAATTTTGTGATGAATGCAATGACCTGAGTGGAGTTCTTAATTTCAGATTAGGTTGATGAGATCTGATTGGTGGTTTTTTGTAGTTGTTTGAATTATGCTTGGAACCAGAATTTGAATGCTGATTTTTTCTTGATTTCTTTGTAGTAGTTGATGTTTCAATTAATGAGCTGTTGTTATGGTAATTGTTGTTTTTGTTATTGTCAATGTTACTATTACTATTAATGCTTTTTAAAGAGGTTCTGACTTTTATCATATCATTGTCTTTTGAAGGTTTAATGCTTGAAGAAGAATGTTCGGAAACCTTCATTGATTCTTTTGATATAGATTTAATTTTTCTTTTGAATCCAGTCGAAAATCCAGAAATAGTATTTAATATATTATCGGAAGAAGGAGAAGAAGTGTGTTTAGAATCGCCTAAACACTTGTAGGCTCTTTCCTTTGATTCTTTAGATATGGGAGCAATTTTTTTCCCAGAACCCGTGGTAAATCCAGAGATTTCTGAAGAATTGTTTGATGTATTATTGAAAGGAAGAGAGGCAGAATGTTCAGAAACATCAAAACACTTGTAGGGGTTTTCCAATGGTTCATTAAATGTAGGAGTAATGATTTCCTTGAATCCTGTGGATAATCTTGAAAATTCCACATTAATACTACTACTACTATTATTGTTGTTACCATTGTAAAAGTTTCCACCACCATCATTATTATAATTAGACGGTCTTGATGATGTAGTTTCATCAAAGTTATTAATACAATTGTTATTATTGCAACTATAATTCATGAATAGAATATCATTATTACCATCTTCAACAACATCTTGTAAAGAAGATAATTTTCTAGTTTTTGTCCAAGTATTCATTGAAACTTCAGGAAGTTTATGTTTGCTGGTCAGCATAAATTCAGGATCATCATTATTAGCATCATAGTTATTGTTGTTATTTTTAATAATAATGTTGTTAGAATTGCCATGATTGTTATTGTTATTGTTTAACATATGATCATAATCAAAATTATTATTTTCTATGTAATAATTATTATTGCCATTTAATAAAGGTGTTGTTAGTGTTTGATTGATGTTATTGTTGTTGTCAATATTTATAAAATTTTGTAAATCCCCTCTCATACTAATACAATGATCAATATCTATGTTAGGATTATATTTGATGTAGTTGATGTTCGTATTATTATTAATTTTACGAAAAGGTGTTGGGCTTTCATTGAAAATATGATTATTGGTGTAGTTATCATCATCATCATTATAACAGTGATCGTTATAATAATAATGATTAGATTCTATTAGATCAGATTGTGACGATACTAAAGATGTTAGTTGTATATATTCCTTATTATTGACTTATTAATTCAACAAAAAAATGAAATATTTATTTGAGATACTTTTCCTTGATCTATACAATTATATGTATATTGCTTACCATCAACAATTAAAGATCTTTCATGGTCAAGGTTATTGTTATAATTGTTGTACCTATTATCATTTACAGTTGAAATAGTAGCAGTAGTAGCAGTGTTGATAGTAGCAGTGTTAACAGTAGTAGCAGTGTTGACAGTAGTAGCAGTAGTATTTGAACCTGGAAAAGATTTAACAGGCGTAGGAAGAATATTAAAAGTAGTGGGAATATTTGACATTATTTCAGTATGTTGTTGTTGTGTTATTTATTATCAATATTATTAATATCACACTATTTATCAAGTAGAATTAACTTATAAGCAAATAACTATTTTGAAAATAAAACGCGTCAGGGGAAGGAAATAATTATTAAACAGGGCCCCTGAATAGACCACACTTGTGTATTTTCTGTCACGCGTCAATTTAACATTTTGGAATTAAAGGAATTAAAGATAATGAATTAATTAATATTTTGTCAATCAGTAAACTTGTTACAATAAAGTACATATTATATATAATTCATATAAATTGTAGCAAGTTATATCACCATACTTAAAAATTATACTTTTTTTTCCTTTAATTTTCTTTTGAAATAAAAGTATGAACAACAATATTATTGAAATTTCCAATATCGAAAATTTTCAAAACAATCTAAAAGGTACATAATTTTCATTATATAATAATTGATTTTTATTTTTTATTTATATTAAAATATTTTTTATAATGTTAAATAATAGATTGTTGGGTCTATATTAATAACAATGATGATAAAATCAAAAAAATCATAGAAAATTATAAATATGATAAAAATAATAATGAAAATAACAATGATGATTGTAATTATGATTATGACAGTTATATTGAAGATGATTGTTGCGCTGGTGACATTAGCGATGAAGATAATAATAGTGAAACTGGTGATAAAGATATTAATGACAATGACGATCTGATGATGTTACTGCTGCTTTTACTTTCACTTATACACTTACCATCACTACTGATAATAATATTGATATTAACAATAATTACACTAGTCATAGTATCATAGATTAAAGTAGCAAAAGATTTGTTTGCACGTCTCCAGGATGTACAAAAAAGTATTTAGTTAAAAATCATATTATTACCATATAAATTTCATGCTGTTCCCCTCTAAACGCTAGATATTATAATGAATCACGTTCAATTTGTGTCACCTTGTCCATTATTTGAAAAGAAGCAGACTAAAACCATTAAACAACACATTTATGAAAATATACACGCTTAAATTTACAATTATTTAGCAAACTTATTTCTTAATCATGAGATATATAGCATTTATTAAATAATTAACAAAATGTTATTATAAATAGCAAATGGTGATAATGATTAATCAGTTTTAATTGCTGAAACTTCATGTAAATAAGCACCAAGCAATTTGATTCCTTGTATATAGTTAGATAAATCGAGTTTTTCATTAGTAGAATGAGCTCCCTATATTATTCAATGAATGAGTGAATGAACGAATTAATTAATCAATCAGCAGATATCAAACAACCCCGTCAATCAAGAAATATTCAAGTTGAATGTTATTTGAAAACACACAAAATATAAAATATAAAATATAATATGGACTTACATCATCGCCTCTACCCATTGGAAGTAAAAGAACATTTTTTCCTAATAAATCTTGAAAAGTCAAAGTTACTGGGATAGATCCACCTTCACGTGTAAAGTCTGGTCTACAATTATAAACTGATTCAACAGCCTTTGATGCAGCAACTAAAAAAAACCAAAAAATTTAATAATAATAATAACAATTATCAATAATAAAAGCTCATATTTTACCAAAATTCCAATGATTTGGACTTGCTACCCATGCTTTTGCACCATGTAAGGTCTCTAATTTAAATTGATTTTTAGTTCCGAGTTTTTCAAATTCCTTTCTTAAATAATCTTCCGCTAAATTTTTAACTCGCTCAGGATCCATGTCTGGTACTAATCTAATTGAAAACTTTCCTCTGACACTGCAAGGTATGACTGTTTTAGCGCCTGATGCAGAAAATGCTCCTTCAATACCATGTAAAGAAAGCGATGGATAACGCCATCTATAATGATAATTAACGATGATAAAATTTTTAACAGTAGTAATAATAGTAGTAATGATGATGACGATTATGATGACAATATTAATAACCTATTCATTAAAGTTGGTTCTTTATCTTCAAAAAGACTAGTTTTGGATCCAATAGCTGAATGCAATTCATGAATACCAAAATCAATCGATTTATAAGTTTCCTTTTCTTCATCTATAAATAAATACATATATATATATATATATATTAAAATTTATAATTGCAAAAATAATACACGAATTTTTTCTTCCCTCAATAATTAATTACAGAATTTACCAGTTAATGCTGCAACGTCGTCTAAAATTCCAGGTATTAGAATTTCGCCGTTTGGTTTTACCAATTTACTTAAAAGGTAAACCAAATCCGTCATTGGTTCATAAACAGTTCCTCCAAAAACACCAGAATGAAGATCTCTACCAGGCCCACTTACAATAAGCTCAAAATAACAAATTCCCTATGAATATATTTAAAAGTAATAAATATTCATTTATCCAAAGTCGTTCGAATTTTTTAATTTCTTTACAAAATATAAATATATAATATGTGATATTTACTCGAAGTCCATATGTAAGACATGGTTTAGTTACGCCAAGCCAATAATTATCAGAGATGCAAACTGCATCCACATCTTTAAAATATCTTTTTGCTTCTTTAGCAATCAATTCGTCTAAATTTTCTGATCCACTTTCCTCCATTCCTTTATTAATTTAAAAGAATAATGAATTGAATATATATTGTCAAGCAAAGAATAAAAACAACAATTGAATAAAGAAATCACCTTCAAAACAAATTTTCAAATTCACTGGAAATTCAATTCCTGCTTTTTGATGAGCTTCAATGGCATTTAACCATCCAATGATTGGTCCTTTATCATCCGAAGAGCCTCTTCCTACCATACGACCATTAGAATCAGTAGTAAGTTTCCAAGGATCTGAATCCCAACCATCTTCAATCAACGCCTTAATTATATTAAACATAGATGATATATATAGTGATATATATGTATATGACAAATTTTATCAAAAAAATATACGTAATATATAATATTCTTACAGGTTGAACGTCATAATGCCCATAAACAAGGATAGTCTTTTTCTTTGGATCATTTCCATAAGTACCCAATAAAATAGGTGGTAACTTTAAAGTCTTTCCTGCCATTTGATGAGTACCAATATCAGCAATTTCGTAACTATTTTAACGTGAACATGAACATTAACAATATAATTTATTTGAGCCATTGGAGTTTTTTTTTTGAAATTAATTATTAACCTAACACCCAGTTTTTGAAATAATTTAACAAGCCATTCGCTCATTTTAAATACATCATCTCGGTATTGACAATCACCACTTACGCTGTTTATTCATAATTAAAAATAATTAAAAAATTAAATTAAATTAAATTAATATTATAATTGCTTTATTCTAATTCTTGTATTTTTTACCTTGGAATTGCAACTGCTTCTTTTAACCTTTCAACATAAACATCTTTGGATTGGTCTACACTGTCGAAAAATTTTTTTAAGACTTCTTTATCACACATTATTATTATTATTATTATTATCTTGAAAGCTTGGAAGTATTTATGTGTTAATGGACCTTGATCATCGTCATCTATAAAACTTTAAATTTTATTAAATGGTCACGAGAGATAAATTTGCAAATCACGTCGTATTAGGAAAATAACATGCGATCGTGGTAAAAAATATCACTTATTTATTGTTATTATTATAAATATATTAATATCCATTTAATCGAAAAAAATCATGAGGGAGACAAATAATATAATAATAATAATAATAAATAATAATAAGTGCCATAACCTAACGAACAAATTCATACATATCTATTTCATTCTATATGTAATAATAATAGCATAGTAATATTTGAACCAATTTTAATATTAGAAGTCGCTGGTTTTTAAAATGAACATACATATTTCATTCTAAACGTTATAAGCATATAACAAAAACAATAAAATAAATTATAATAAGAATATTTGAAACAATTTTAATTTTAATTTCACAAATCCATTACACATTCTAGTAATAATAATAATTACAGTAATCCATTATTAAACATAATAATTCAATCCCGTTATCATCATTAATAATACCATTCACGTCTTAATATCTAAACCCATCACCATCACCACAACAATCTGCTCCTTATCTTCACCCACACACTATTATTATCTTCCTCATCTATATTCACTGCTTAATGAAGCATCAAAATGGTGGTGTGTGTGATAATGAAAAAAATTCCCAATACTTACTATTTTAGTCAAAAAAATATTTTGGTCAGTTCTTTTCTCTGATGCGGGACAACAAATTAATTTGTTACTAAATAGAATTAGCTCTAGTATAGTTTGACGAAATGTTACCAAAGTTGCAAACCTATTACGTCAAATTCGCTACCATTAAGTCAAAAATGACGCGAGTAAAATTGCTTTAATGGCTGATAAATATGAAAGCCCACAAAAAAACTTGTAATATATATTTTTTGTTGAATATAAATTTCCAGTTCCCCACACACTCATTTACTAAACTTGAACATTCCTTACATTAATATTAATAGCGTGATACATGATCGGGATAGATAAAATCATTGGTTAGGGGATTCGATACTTTATTAATATTATGTTTAATTTTAGTTTACGCAAAAGCTTTTTACAATTACGCATGTAAACTCGATAAGTAAACACAGCAATCAATTGTTGATAATATAAATAAATGACCAACTTATCGAGTTTACATGTACATTATCAAATTATCATGTAAATAATCATGAAAGTTTTTATAACATCAATATTGATTGATTAAGTTACTTTGCAATAATAAACTCATCTTCCTTATTGTAGTGATCAATGAAGGATAACTTCGGGTTCTCGCAAAGGAAAAAGCAGAGAAAAGTAATAGATGATTAATATCCTAATAAAATAAAACTGTAATAGAATCATAAAATTAACTGTTAATAAACTTTTAAAATAAAAATAAAAAAATTGTCTTTATTTTCTTTGATAAAGCAACAGTGTATTTAATGCCTTGGTAAAGGTAACAGTCGTGAAGCTTTGGTAAAAAGCATATTTATTTACTTTAGTAAGCAAGGTTAGGACTAACATTGGTTAATTAGTGAGTGTTAACAACGATTAGTAACTTAATTGCTAAGCAAAGGTTTGGACTAACATTGGTTAATAAAGTATCATCCAAAGGTTAATCGGAAATACTGATAGTATTATTGTAGCTGTAAACGTGAGGCTCTTAAATAAGCTGCTTAAGTTGATTTACAATAAACCAAAGCAAGATTGCAATTGGCCAATAAATGTAAATGACTGAAATAAATCAATCACAAGTGAATAAAAGGAAATTTATAGAAGCCCTTGAGTTTTGTAAAAAGGTCATACTTATTTATTTATAGCTCACAGATTTGTCTAGGTGGAAGAAAGGGGCAGTAATTGAGAACTAAAGTAAATTTGTAAACTAATTATTGACAAGCACTGAGTTATTTGCAATTGACTAACAAAGTGTAACCCAAAAGTTGAACCATGATTGTTAATTAACCAAAATGATGCCTTTAATGACAAGAATCTAAAAGTTTATTGTTTTAAAACATTATTATAATTTAGTTTTAAGAAACGAAATAAGGATAAAATATAAAAGATAAATAATTATAATGAATAATTTTATAGTGGAGATTAAATTACTCATCCATCAATTCTTTGTTTACTATTGTTACTAGAGTCTAATACTCATTAATTAATTAATTGATATTTTAGTAATTTCCAATTAACTGATAATAATGAACTTTTATTTACCTTTGTTGACATTTTAGAGGAAAGAGTTAAAATCAAGAGTATTTAATGAGCTATCAATACTCGTGTAACCTTTTAAGCTTTTAGATTTAGCAATCTCTTCATCTAATATTCTACTTTTATGATATGCATCTGGATGTGATTTGTGTGCTTGTTGCGAAGCACTACTACCACCACTACTAGTAGTATTATTGCCATTATTATTTTTAATAATTTCTTCAAGTCTATTTTCAGAAAAATCATAAAGCTCTTCACTAGTTGGTCTTTTTGATGGATCCACATCCCAACATCTCTGCATCATTTGCACATAATCATCAGGCATTTCAGGTAATATTGGTGGTCGTAAACCTTCTTCACATATATCGAAAATCAACTGATGATTGTGAGCTTTATCATCAAATGGTGGATGACCTGCAAATATTTCCCACATTAACATCCCAACACTATAGATATCCGATTCTTTTGTATTCGTTTTGCCTCTAAGTAGCTCAGGTGCAGTGTATGATATAATTCCATAGATTTGATTTGATGACTTTTTGTCAACTGGCCCACATAATCCTAAATCTGTAATATAACAACCACCTCCATCCACAAGTATATTACCACTATGTAAATCACAATGGATTAAATCTTTCTGATGTATCTGATGTAATGCAACACATAAATAATAAAAAATTGTAATTCTGTCTTTCAATGTTAAATTTAAATGATTTTTTTTCAAATGACCCCTTAAACTTCCTTTTGATAAGTAATTTAAAACTATTGCATAATTTCCATTATCTGAGAATTTAGTTATACCATAGCAAGAAACAATCACATGTGATTTAATTTCAAGATAATTTATTGCCTATTGAATATAAAATTAATTAGTAATATATAATAAAGTATTGTTTATAAATGATAATTACCAACCTCATCAAAAAAGGCTTTTCCTGGATTACTTGAATCATTTAAACTTTTTAATACTACAATTTGCCTTCCACAATAGCCAAATTCCTTTTTATTTTCATCATAATCATCAATACTTCCTCTTGTCCATATAGCAGTATAAATTGAACTAAATCCACCTTCTGTCAATTTTGTTACTTTTTCAAATTGCTCAAAAGGTATCCATTCTAAAATATAATTTGGCAGGGATGATTTCATTTGACATTGTTGAATAAAATCATCAATTATTTTATTTCCAGATGTCCAAGTGGCGAAAAGACTCTGTAATTGTAAACTAATGCAACCTTCACAGAATCTATCAGAGTATCTTGTTAATTTGCACTTGTTGCATTCTTTTTGTTGGCCTGATTTATCCCTTGCATTATTTACTTCAAAATCATAAATAAGCCTTTCTTTACAATATTCTTTTTCATTTTCAGAAAGTTCCTTGTTTTTCTTGACTAATGAAAAAAAATAATCTTTCCTACTTTTTCCGTCAGAATTAGCTACTGCATTATTAAATGTTACAGCAAAAATTTTATGTACAAATTCCTCTCTTTCCTCTGATAATGATGACAATAGTTTAACATGTGACATTATATAAAAATATAAAATATAAAAATCCGACTTGGCGTTTTAACAAAGTGAAAATATTTTTTTTTGAGAATAATAATAACGGTTACATTATTTGCGGAATTGAGTGGCGTGTAACAAACAAATTCTCGTAATATTATTCGTTCACTTACTTCCTGGTAATAATAATAATGGGGTTTTTTTTTTTACAATTAAATATTTTATTGATTGCCTTTAAATGTTTTTCTAACAGGATTAATTGATAAAGAATATAAATCTTGAAATAATAATTTCACTTTATCATCGCCAAACTCTAGTGATTGATAAAGAATTTCAGCATTCTTTGTTTTCTATTTTAAATCTTCCAAATTAAAACTTACAAAGATCTGTACTAAAACCTGTTTTATGTACCAACATCGATTAGCCAATGTTGTTTCAAAGTCTGATACTATTATGTGTAGTTAACTTCAAAGTCAAAATTCAAAAAAAAATCAAGTTAACACAACTCGTATGGTGTAAAAATTCCTCTGCACACTAATATTGACCTGCCTATGTGTGTCTCAAACTGAGAAGTCAAACGCAATTCGTTTTTTTTTCATTTTATGAAATGTAATAATAAAAGAAGAAATATTAATGATAGTTTTAATTTGTAAAAAAAGATGCATTTTTATTTTGAAAGAAAATATACAAATAAATTTTTTAATTAATTGAACTCCACTTTCATTCTTCAATGGGTAGCTTGACAATTTAGATAGAATCAACGCTCACTGCAGTTGAATGCTGAATAAATATAATTTCATTAATCAAGGTTAACGTACAGTATACAGATTAAAATGTAATATATATATATACAGCCTAATCCTTAAAGGGAAACCTAAAGTTGTAAAAAACCGGTTTGTCATATGTATATATATACACACACAGTATACTAACTGGTCCAATTACCTGAAGGTAATATCAGGCCCAGTTGTAATCTATCACTAAACAATCCTCCCCTTCCAGGATGGGATGGGATGATCAAACTTTTTGAGAGTGCAACATACCCTTGTATTTATTTTTTTCCCTTGTCCAATTTCCAAAAATGCCTCGTTGCTACTTTACATTTGCCAGCTACATCATTTATGATCCTATTTACGTTTGTTACGACTTGAGTGAACTAACATATTAATTTAATAATAATAATAACAATTAGCTACAAATTTAATTAATCAAGTTAATTTCTAATTCAGATTCTTGATCATCAAACGTAGCATTTGTAAAATTTCCTATGATAATTATCCTTCTTGGATATTAACCTTTATTTATCCCAGAACGCACATTTTTACAGTTGCTTTTATAATTTGGGAATTTTGATAATTCTATTTATCATTATCATTGTTGTTGTTGATGATATGTCAATATTCGAGGAGAAAAAAGAAGAATTTCGAATTGGACAATTTGATGATCAAAAGGAGGAAGTGAAGGAGGAATTGACTATGATTCAAATTGAATTTTTGTAATTTTTGTAGTTACTAACTAGATATTACTATTTACTTTTATTTTCTTGATTTTTATAAGAAATTTTCTTTGTTGCTTTTCCAAAGAGACCGTTTTGTTTTGCTACTAAACCTAATTACAATATATTAACTAGTGATAGTTTATACTTTTGAATTCAATACATTGATATCCAGTATAATTTTAGACATATTTCAAAAATTTTGGGCGCATATGTTATTCCAAGTTTTCATATCATAACATGTGACATTATATAAAAATATAAAATATAAAAATCCGACTTGGCGTTTTAACAAAGTGAAAATATTTTTTTTTGAGAATAATAATAACGGTTACATTATTTGCGGAATTGAGTGGCGTGTAACAAACAAATTCTCGTAATATTATTCGTTCACTTACTTCCTGGTAATAATAATAATGGGGTTTTTTTTTTTACAATTAAATATTTTATTGATTGCCTTTAAATGTTTTTCTAACAGGATTAATTGATAAAGAATATAAATCTTGAAATAATAATTTCACTTTATCATCGCCAAACTCTAGTGATTGATAAAGAATTTCAGCATTCTTTGTTTTCTATTTTAAATCTTCCAAATTAAAACTTACAAAGATCTGTACTAAAACCTGTTTTATGTACCAACATCGATTAGCCAATGTTGTTTCAAAGTCTGATACTATTATGTGTAGTTAACTTCAAAGTCAAAATTCAAAAAAAAATCAAGTTAACACAACTCGTATGGTGTAAAAATTCCTCTGCACACTAATATTGACCTGCCTATGTGTGTCTCAAACTGAGAAGTCAAACGCAATTCGTTTTTTTTTCATTTTATGAAATGTAATAATAAAAGAAGAAATATTAATGATAGTTTTAATTTGTAAAAAAAGATGCATTTTTATTTTGAAAGAAAATATACAAATAAATTTTTTAATTAATTGAACTCCACTTTCATTCTTCAATGGGTAGCTTGACAATTTAGATAGAATCAACGCTCACTGCAGTTGAATGCTGAATAAATATAATTTCATTAATCAAGGTTAACGTACAGTATACAGATTAAAATGTAATATATATATATACAGCCTAATCCTTAAAGGGAAACCTAAAGTTGTAAAAAACCGGTTTGTCATATGTATATATATACACACACAGTATACTAACTGGTCCAATTACCTGAAGGTAATATCAGGCCCAGTTGTAATCTATCACTAAACAATCCTCCCCTTCCAGGATGGGATGGGATGATCAAACTTTTTGAGAGTGCAACATACCCTTGTATTTATTTTTTTCCCTTGTCCAATTTCCAAAAATGCCTCGTTGCTACTTTACATTTGCCAGCTACATCATTTATGATCCTATTTACGTTTGTTACGACTTGAGTGAACTAACATATTAATTTAATAATAATAATAACAATTAGCTACAAATTTAATTAATCAAGTTAATTTCTAATTCAGATTCTTGATCATCAAACGTAGCATTTGTAAAATTTCCTATGATAATTATCCTTCTTGGATATTAACCTTTATTTATCCCAGAACGCACATTTTTACAGTTGCTTTTATAATTTGGGAATTTTGATAATTCTATTTATCATTATCATTGTTGTTGTTGATGATATGTCAATATTCGAGGAGAAAAAAGAAGAATTTCGAATTGGACAATTTGATGATCAAAAGGAGGAAGTGAAGGAGGAATTGACTATGATTCAAATTGAATTTTTGTAATTTTTGTAGTTACTAACTAGATATTACTATTTACTTTTATTTTCTTGATTTTTATAAGAAATTTTCTTTGTTGCTTTTCCAAAGAGACCGTTTTGTTTTGCTACTAAACCTAATTACAATATATTAACTAGTGATAGTTTATACTTTTGAATTCAATACATTGATATCCAGTATAATTTTAGACATATTTCAAAAATTTTGGGCGCATATGTTATTCCAAGTTTTCATATCATGAAAACTGAAGCTTTAATATGTCCTTTATGCTAGTTAAGAACACTGTTATGTTCGTTAGACACTAAATTTATCACAAAAGAAAATTGTCTAACGACAAAAAAATCTATAATAATCTCTTTACTTGTATCAAGTAGACATTCCTCAATTTGCTTAAAAGATAGTAATTGGCTGTAAATTTAAATAAAAATTTCACATCTTGATAGATATTCCAAGTTATTAGGGTTCCTTCTTCAATTGGGACAGTGCTCTCCTTACAAAGTATTTCTAACATTACTAAACACGTTGAGTAAGTTGTCAACGTCATTAGAAAGCTCTTTTTTTATATCTCTGGATGGAATTGAAAATGGTTAATATAACGGAATATGAATAAGATGAATGATTTTGTTCTTGTCAACTTTTCCTATTTTTTTTTTTTTTTAATAAAAAATAGAAAAAAGAAAATACAAATAATCAATCATTTGTTTCAGATTAGAATGGAAGCCTATTTATCTTTACAAAGGGATGGCTTCACCAAAGAGATTTTAACACAATTGTCAAATAAAATGTTTGAATGAGCACATATTTCTATATCCTTATTATTCTAAATCTGATCTTAAAAATTGCATTTTCTATTGTTTTCAGCAGAAACATATAAAAGCTTACATAAAACAACAAAAGAAACTCTAACATGTAAATGATAAAAATAGTAAGTATAAAAAATTGTAATATTGTAACCAATTACAAGATTAATGGCTGATTTTTATTATTATTCTATAATAGATAAAACGAAAAATATTATAATATAAAAAAAATACAGAATCTATTGATTCGATTGTTCATATAATAAAAGACTTACATGCGATAAGGCTTATTTTTTAAAATAGATATATGTATTTCAACTGAATAAGATAAATAAATTTATTATTGAGTTTCCATTTTATATTACAAAATGAATTTTAATTGCTAAAATTATTATTGGAACTATCATGAAAAGTACACAGTTAAACTCGATAAATCGCCATTGATTATATTCAACAATATTAATTATTATTATATAAACAATAATAAACTTATTTATAAATTTATCATAATAATAAGATATTAAAATATTCAATGAAAAATAAATGCAAGTAATGATTTAATGCGAGTCCAACAAGAAAACGCGGTGACAACAATAACCAAATTTGGAAAAATAATGCGTTGTGATTTCCTATATCATCTATCATCCATACATATATTGTTAAAAATCAGATATTATCATTTTTGACACATTCGAAAGAGAAAGTACTGTGATAATAATGAGCAAATTTAGGAAAAATATTTCAAATAAAACGTCAGGAGAGATTTATCATTAATTATTATGACCAAATAAAAAAAGCGTTGTGACATTATTTATATTCAGATTATCAAATGACTGACTAACTTCGTTTGTTTTGTTTGCTATAACATTAATTTCACAGAGTGGTAACAAACACTAATTTCGTTTTGTTTGCTATAAAGTGTAACAAATACTAATTTCATTTTTGTGTCAACAACTATGAAATTTTTCCACATACATATATGTTACTCGTTATAACATGTAATTATTATATTAATATACTTTTTAAAGTAGTTTTCAACCGGATTATCTTTTAAGTTTTCTGTCTCCTGCAACATTTTCTAATCTTGGTTTTTCAAAAAATATATATTGCAATTACTAAAGAAAATGAAGTAATAAATTTGTACTATATACGACAAATCAAATCATTTCACGAATTGTTTAGGAGCACTGATTTACAAGATTTTTCCGGTTTTATTATTAATTTATCGACGATCGAAAGCATAAGATAATGATTTTCATCTTTAAAAATATATTCATTGAATGTAACTTCATTCTATTTGTATCTTTATTTTAAAATAAAATTCAATCTGTACAACGAAACAATGAAGCCTACAAAATGGCATGTTTAATAGTTGATTTTCTTTCTTTTTCCACAAATATTCTAGTATTGGTCAGAATGAAAGAAATTATTTTGAAAGAGAACCTCAAGAAAACAATTACCTCTTCAAAATGCATTCACACCTACCGTCCACAAAACTCAAGGATCGACCCTACCTCGTGCAATTGTAGAGATGTTAATCAGTCCCGAACAGTCCGGTCCGGTCCTGGGACTTAAAGTCCTAGAAAAAGTCCCAAAAAGTCCTCATCCATTTTTCAAACAGTATATTTATTATATATTTTTATTATATATTTTATTTTTATTTATATATTTTATTATTATAAATGTTTGTAAATGTAAAAAAATTATATTAAAAAAAAATATATTATTATAAATGTTGTTTGTAAATATAAAAAAAAAAATATATTAAAAAATTTTAAATATATTTAACATATTTTATATTGAAACAATATTTGCTTCAATCCAACTTTTAAGGCATAAACTTGTTCATGCCTTTTCAGGATCCAATCTATTATGAACTGGACTTAGTGTGTTTAGCTATGCTAAAAGCTGACTCACTTAACACACTAGTTGATTGTATTGAAAAAAAATCATGAGCCATATGTGACAAAACAGTATAATTAGGATCTTTAAATCTTGTAGAATACCAATCCAGGCAATTTTACTTCTTCTGGCATTTCTAAATATCTTTTGATAAATTCATTGTTTGAAGTTGATTGATTATAATGATTTTGAAATGATCTTTTAAAATAACTACATGTTGATGTTGAATTTATTGATGTGACTTCTAAAGATAAATTATATTTTTCTGAATACAATATATCATCAATATTTTCATCATTGCCATTAATAAAAACAAAAGGTTGTGATTGTTGTTGTGCTTCAATTTGGTTTGTAAAGATCAAATTCACCATTGACTTCAAAGCTATTTTCAAATTGATGATGACATTTTGAATTTTTTTTTAAATATTTATGTTACACACGGACTTATAGGGACTTTAAGTCACAAATGGTAGGACTGAACCTGAAACAGTTCAGTTCCGGACTTTTTGGGACCCAGTCCCAAAGGACCGATCAACATCCCTATGCAATTGTATCTTCTGTAGATGAAAACATCTTTTCAGAAGGTCAAGTATATGTGTTACTCACTCTAAACAGAGGAAATTCTTTTAAATTCTTTTAGATGGACTTCAAATCTTAAATTTTGATTATTCTCAAATTAAATGTTTCAAAAAGTGCCGCAAACGAAGATTAAAAAAATGGATTAATTAATTTATTAAAATAAATAATGCGTTGAATAAAAATATATTTTTAGAATATTAAAGTAAAACTTTAGTTGTAAAAATAAAATAAAAAAAAACTGCATGAAAACGAATTTGCCAAGTGAAAATTAAATTAACCAATCAAAAGATTTTTATATTTCACACAAACTGTTCCATTGGACACAAATAAATTCCATTGGTCAATATCAATTTGAAGAACTATATTGGGAAAATTCTAATGTTCAATCTTGAAAAATAAAACATTGCCAAATTAGTATAATCATTTAATGGCCATTTAAAATTTAAACTATGTAATTAATTTTAAAATTAACACAAATAATAATTAGTACGAATTCAAAAATTTACCAAAATATATCATTATCTACTTGCTAAATAAAGCATTGTTTGTATTTAGATTATCAAATGACTAACAACATTATTTTGCTCGTTATATATAATTTTCAATTTGTTTTCTGTGACGAACAAAACACTGATTTTGTTTTGTTCGCTGTGGAGTATAACTCCATTTTGTTGAGAACACTAATTTCAATTCGTATACGTAAAGAGTAATTCTCTTTTGTTATTATTATAAAATGTAATGAATGACTATTTTATTTTTGCTTTGTCAAAAATTGTAACAAACACTAATTTCGCAAAAAATTATATATAACAAATGAAACTTTCGTCTCCACTTTTACATTATTTACATTCGCATCCACATTCGCATCCACATACACTCACTCTCAAAATTCCGATTTAAAATTATTATAACTTTCTTTTATTACGTTATCCTGTCTTTTAAAAATTTCATTAAAATTATTATTTCATAATGAAAGGCCATATAATCCCTTTTAGACAACCTTACTCTCTCTTTGACTTACTTTTTCGCCCTAAACGCGAATTCAAAGCAGAATGGCAACTCGATTATCATGGGTTTATGACTCGTGAAGAATTCGACATTCGACTTGAAGATATCAATAGACACATACGCCACCTCCCACTAATGACCGAGGTGGTAAGAAAAATTTTGTCGTACGTTGTGCTCGTATGTGCACTAGGACTGACGATTTATATGCTTACACTTGGCCCAGGTGCTGGAGCATTATTTGCGTTATTCTTTTTTTTCGTTAGTTACTTTGGTGGATTATATTTGGTTGATCATCTTGCAGAACAACGCGCTGCACAATTTACCTCTGCATTGAAAGCTCTATTCGTCACATACAACAATGTTGACAACCCAACCGCCAACTGGAGTGTCCTATGGGTAACTGCGGTAACCGGATGGAAGACAAAGACGACATCAGATGGAAATGGAGGATCAACCAGCAGAACCAAACCCAAATTTGCCGAATATGTCATGATAGTGCTTGATATCAACGACGCTCTCTCTGACCTTACATCTAATACCGTTAATGTGAAATTCACTAGCACATTCCCCAACAATGTGAATGGAGCCATTACAATGGCAAATAATATTAATGAAAAACATCATCAACAATTTGCTGGAAATAGTATAAATATGATGGTATAATAACCATCTTCTATCTTTATCATCCATATAATTTCAATAATTTACAATATTATTAATATTGATATTATTAATTCCCACGAATCAATTGATTCTATAAATAAACTAATGCCATATATTATAAATATTATTTGTAAAACAATAAAGTTATTTTTTATTTTTTCAACCCTTCTAATATTTTTCTTCGTCTATATCATCTCCATCATAGATTGGTGTCTAAATAATAAATTAATTTAGACAATTGAGATTACGATGTCTAAAATATAAATTCCTGTACATTCTTTACGATAATGTCTGAATTTGGTTAGAATGTGTGCCCAGTATTCCATACATTTAGACATTTTAGACATCCATCTATAGCCTCCATTGAGAAGTTTGTCTGATTTGGTTGATATTATAATTCCTAACGATCTAGAGTTGCCGATGTTTTTAAATTATCGGATGTATTTGGTGATTCTAGATGAGCACATGATATGTTTGTATAATTTTTTTTTTACAAGACAGCCTCTTTTGTCTCTAATGATATAAAAAAAATTAGGAAATACAACGATGAAATTTAAAAAAAAATCACCATATGAAGTTATATTGTTGGTCCGAAATAATTGAAAACTTATTCTTGTTCATTCTTTAAATCATTTAATATCATTTAAAGTTGGATGTTTGGATTTGAAATTAAACCGTTCATTAAACATTGTAATCATGCCTAAAAAATATTGATTCTATGATTAATATTAATTCCTAATAAATAATATGATAATTAATCCTTCGATTTTTTCTCAAGTTGGATTTGTTGTTTCTCAATTTTATTCAATCAATACATTTGAAAATGATTTTTATGGCAATCAATAACTTTTGAGTTGCATTCCATTCGGAGCTAGAGATATCATGAAATCATAGTGTTTTCATCGATTTTATTAATATATAGACACAATAAACACACAAATAACGTGAACTAAAATTTTTAAAATAATTGTTATTATGATTTAGCAGGGGGAAAAGAATACCAGATGGTTCAAAAGTTGGAACTAGAAGTGGATTTATACAATTTGTACCATCACTTTACATATTTTTGCCGAACATCCGAGAATCCCAAAAAGCATATATGTATCTATGTATATATAAGGAATGAATGAAGATTTAAAAATCGAAATTTAGTAAATAGAAAGTCAAAGAAATCAATTAATACTTGGCAAGAATTTATCACTTTCATTGTTCTATGAATTCCGCGTTCGAAATTTGTTGGTTTACTAATCCCAAATATTTTGTCACCTCTTTTTTTTCTTTTTCCAACGCTTGAATTACTATTATGTGAAAGGATTTATATAATAAGATCCTCCATGAATGAATAAACCAACTTGCTGTTAAAAATTGGTTTCTTATTACCAGCAGAATACACGTTGAAAGGAAAATAAAAAAAATCAATAAAAATAGATGGCTTCCTTCTGTAACCATAAGTTCAATTCCTTCAATTACATTAATGTTTCTTTTACATTCTCTTGTTCAGTTAGTACTTTTTGGTATCATGGAAATTCGTGTCACATGAAGTTTTTTTAAAAATATCTCGTTATTTTTATAATAAACTCGAACTTCGTTATTAGAGTAAATTGAAAGTACTCCATTAAAGCTTTCTAATGAATACCCTTTCATATTGAAAAGTTTTCTCTACATGAATTCACGACTATTCAAAAACGTTATTACTTTTTCACTTCAAAGCTCAGATTATTTTTCAATATCGCTTTAAAAGGCTTGATAGTAAATGAGAAGGTGTAGAATACCTTAAGCTTTCATATGGTTATTACTTTATCGGGGGTATTGGTTAATAAGTTTTAGAGAGGTTCACGAAAACTATTTTATAGAAATTTAATAGTCATGAAGAACTTTATGTAGATGGGATTCAGCAAAAACTAAAAGGTATTTTATTTATATTTCTGACTTTATATTGATTAAAGTTTTATTAATGATTATTATAAATATCCATCAATCAGTAGTTGTTATATCAAACGACGACAACAAATCATTATATCAACAAAGTTTTTTTTTTCTTAATAAAAAAAAATCCTTTGTCCGGATTTTTTCTTCATGTTTATTTATTTATCCCAGATTAAAGGTCAATGAGATCGATTAGTTTTTTTTTCAAGTCTAACGCTATAGAAGAATAAGATTCATGCGAACATCAAAAATCATTTACAAATTTCGGTTGTTAAAAAAAAAAGATTAAGATCCTTTGCAAAGATTAATATCAATGGATTTTGTTTTTGCGAAAGGAAATTAAAAATAAAATCATCCACTATCTCTCAAATGGTCAAATTAAAAACAATCTGTACATATTGTTTGTTTATCGATCATTGAATTGACGATAATAATAATAACAAAATAAAATGCAAAGAGGTGTTTTTGAATCCCGGTCTCGTGACCCGAAAATATAATAACACTAACACGTTGTGTGATAAGTCTTTGACGATTTGGGATCTGAGGTAAAGGCTCCAAGGTAATTTCAAACGTCTAAAATATCGGAGAGAAAGACGAAAGCCTAATGGTAGACAATGATATACACCACGTAAAAAACATCTAAAGCGAAGCACATTTTCCTTTCAGTCAAGTAACTGCTCCGCTTGAACCTGACGTTTTGAAGAAAAATAGATGAGTTTTTCGGTTACCAAATAGATTGCACGATATGGTGATGTAAAAATAACCATAAACATTTATCATTTTTGGAAAAACGAAAATATTTTTGCTCAAATTTCAATTTTTAACAAATTAATTCAAGTCAACATTGCAAAAAAAAAAAGAAAACGACTCATTACCGTTTGATTTTGATCTCATCCTTCCCAACAATTCAATTTACTAAAGTTAAGCAAAATGAAAATATAAAAATCTACGCAAAAATTACGACATTTAGAAAGGAACTGTAACACAGCAATCTTTCTTTTACATATTAATATTAATAATATTAATTGGTGATCCGTCTATGAATGAGAGGAATGAGAGAAATGTCGATAAAAATACAGCATAGTAAAGTTTGTTGTTACACGAAATGTTATATAGAATCCATTGCTCCTGAAACTTCACCAGTTACCTTTAAATTGGAGATCAAGTTCAAACCCAAATTTATCATTCACTTTTTATTGCCAGAATGTTTGCCGTGTATTGTAAAGTTACATTTCAAATTTCCACTATGCTCAAAAATACGGGAAATTTTAATCGACAAAAAAATATTCTATATACACAATAAATATTTAAAAAATTAAACAAATCATGTCAATTGAAGAACAAAGCAAGCAAGCTTTCCGCCAACAATTTTATATAGCATGTATTACTTGGAAATCAATTCCTCTTTTTTTTTTTCAGTATTTTTAATGTCATATTTTAACTTTAAATGTGTTAGTATATTGGCGTTTAAATTCACAATAAGAAAACGTTTGATTTAAAAAAAAAAAAATTGTATATTAATAAGATTATGGACTTTACTACATTTTAAAAAAATTTATCTAATACTATAACTTTTCGTTTAACTGCATTTTTTGGCTCACAAAAACCATCATTATTTTGTAGGATACTAAAAATGACAAGATTGAATGGTTGGTAATTTATAAGGCATTTATATACATTGTTATTAAAAGTTTTTACAAAAGCTACAATGAAAACCCAAAGAGCGTTCAAATAGTCTACATTGTCATGAACAATTTACATACTTGTTTTTTTTCCCGTATATTAAAAAAAGTGGTGGTGGTGATTATTGATCTATTACTTGCTACTCTAGTTAAAAATAAAGAAAATTTGAAGTGAATAAATATGATTGACTTTGGACCATCGAAAACATTAATTAAAAAAATTTTTTTTACACATTTAAAACAAATATCATTAAAAAATAAAACAAACATGACTTAGCTATTTAATTATTTCCTTGTGTGTGAATGCCTCCATCCCATCAAATATTCATGATGATCATGATTATTATGCAATACATTTGATGTTATAATTGGCATGACAAACAATTGCATCACCCAGGTAGTAATGATATCAAGACCATGCAGAAATGAAACTTTTAACAATGTGTGTCTACCCAGATCTCTGGGGTTCACAAGAATAAATGAATAGGAAGGATCTAAAAAAATTATTTTTCCTGATTATAAATCTGATATTGATCACAGGCGTCAGATTTAATTAAATTTTCCTGTCACCAACATTGAATTATCACGCTTCAGTAACTGTGTAATTTTTTTTTTCCACAGACTATAAACCCCAACATTATGTGGGAAGGGGCTCCATGTTGGGAAGGCTTTAGACAAAAACTTTCCCTCATCTTCCTCTCAGACCAGGCTTGCTGTTGCCATATGGGTGTTGAGGATCAGTATTTGTGTGTTGTACCTCTCTATAATAAAGAACGAGCACGGTGACATTGCGAGCCGTTTTTAAAACTCGTGCTACTTTGGGTTTGTTCAGAAAATTGTTCCAAGAAAGTGAAGAATTTGATTGGTTAATTGCCTCATGGGGTTAGTTTTTCCCAAAGGGTTTGCAGTTTGTTTTTGGAATTGATTAACTATCTCTGCTTGTTGTTTAGTTTGGTTGGTATCTACAACTGTTCAAAATTCTGCAACTTGGGAGATCGCAACCTGGT